>CAUYRT010032601.1:0-83784 GCA_963574885.1 Lepilemur ruficaudatus | reverse complement strand
TACAAAAGCTAGCTGGGCGTGGTGGCACATGCCTATAGTTCCAGCTACTTAGGAGGCTGAGGCAGGAGGATCCCTTGAGCCCAGGAGTTTGAGGTCATGGTGAGCTATGCTGATGCCACAGCACTCCAGCCTGGCAACAGAGTGAGACTGTCTCAGGAAAAAAAATAAATGTTTTTAGTGGCATTGCATAATTGTGTGGCTGTGTCAGGGTCCACCACTCACCTGCTAGCCAACTGTCGGACATTTAGGTGATCTCCAGTTTTTAATCTGATACTGCTTTGAGTTGACTGTCTTTCTACATGGGTCTTTACTAGTATTTCTGGTTGTTTTGTTATGATAAATGCTTAGATGTGAAACTCCTGAGTCAGTAGGAATGAACCCTTACAGATTGGTGATCCTTCCAGCCCAGGCGCCCCCAGCAGGCTGTTGGGTCTGTGCTGCCAGGGCTGCTGTCCTTCTGTGGGCAGCTGCGTGGGCGGAGCTCTCGGCCACAAGCTCTGTTAGCAGTGTGGGAGGCCCCAGCCGCCGTCTGAGAGGTCCGGGATTCGAATCCCTATAGGCCCCTCTCAGGGCTGCCTGTGTAAGTTGGGCATGTTTCTTAAAGCAGAGGTGAGAGCTGAGATGCAGATCTTTGTCTCTGAATTTCAGGTATCCTGTGGTCTGAAGCCATTTTCCTTGAGGCAAGGCCCCAGAGGAAGACCAAGAGCGTGGACGCTCTGAAGAAATGTGAGCACGACCCCCACGTGCTCCTGGCTGTGGCCAAGTGAGTGTGGAGTAGTACTCATGGGGTGGCCCGTTTCTTCCTGCCTCTCCCTGATCATCTCAAAGGTGCTGGGGATGGGTGGGGCTCCCCTGGTCTTGGCTGCCGTGGCTTCTGCTGTGATGAGTTGATTTTGCCTTCATCTCCTGGGGCAGCGCATCTACAGGCAGAGAAGACCATGCGACGTGTGCTGCCAGCGTCACCTGGGCTTCTGTCCAAACCCCCTGAAGAGAGAGGGCCTTCTCTGGGGCTCCTTGGGTACCTTCCTCTCTCAAGCGTTCCCCTGAATGTATTTGGTCCTTCCTCTGTTCCGGCTTCTTCTTGGGGGACACTGCTGTCTTGGTCTCTGCCACTTTTCAGTTTATGCCTGCACGTGGCCTGGGTTACGAGATGGGTAAATTTGCTGGTGTTGGTCCATACTGGATTTAAGTAGTAAGCATACAGAACACAAGGGGCTTTAGCCAGGAAATTTGTTTTTGTTGTGTTAGGGCAAGAAATCAGACGCTTTCAGCTCTGTGAGCCCAGAAACAATCCAGAACCAGTTGATTGGACCTGATCAGTGTGCCTGGGGGTGTGGAGATGACCGTCAGGGGCCACCTCTCCATCTCTCGCAGTGCGTGGTTAGAAGGGGAGGAAGAGGTTAGCAAGGGACCTCATACCGTGTGTTTGACACTGGCATGCTGGGTGCTGGGTCAGGAGCTCCCTGGGGACGCAACTCTGGAAACTGGAAGAGCAGTGCATGTGGCCGTGTGGCAGAGGGTGCGGCTGTCCATGCGCAGCACAGGCCAAGGCCTGTGGGGTGTGGGATGGTCGGGTGAGGGTGTGGCGGGGCTGGTGCCTGCAGGACCTTGAGAGCCATCCTGACTCACAGGATCTCTGTGCCCTTCTAGAAAGAGGGAAATGGCTTGAGAAGAGCTGGACCTGAGTGGGGGGGGGGTGGGCAGGAGGTTGGGAGGGGACTGGGAGGATGCAGGGACTTGGCAGGAAGAACCTTGGTCCCCACTTGGGCTTCTGAGGCTGCTGTGTAGGACGGCAGCTTGCCTGGCAGGGGCTGTGTGTCTGGCCTCAGGAGCTCCCGTGCGTGCCTCGCGCCATGCATAGTGATGCGCTGAGACTTCCCTTCCCCACCAGCCCTGGGCACGGTGCTTGGTCTCTGGAGGTCTGGTGTGGCTGCCGCTGGGCCTGGTGCTCTCACGTCCTTCTGGGCACCTCCTGTCCAGTGCCTGTGGCCCCTGGCAGGAGATGGGTCTCTCGCGGTCTGGCTCTGGTCTGGCTCGCGTCTGCCCGGGCTCCCTTGGTTCTGCTTTTGTGCTTCTGCTCCCAAGTGACTTTCGTGTGACACTCTGATAGGGCAGCCATAAAACCTCATAAAAGGCTCTGCTAAGGTAAATAAGTCACTCCTCGCTGCTCCCAAGCTAGTGTTCTGTGTGTCTGCTATCTGGGTTTGTGCTCTTTAAAATCACAGTTTATCTAGCACCAAGCAATTAAGAATACCACAAGGCTTAAAAAACAATCAGGTTATCACATGAAATTATTCCATTTAGTGACTGAGACCAGGCCAAAGAGCTGCCTGGAATAGAGGGCTTCGTCGTGTCCTCTGTCTGCCGCGGTGCCTCTGGTGACGGGGAGGTGAATGGAAGCAACAGAGCCCCAGCCTTCGGGAACCCAGCACTCCACTATGCTGCCTGCTCCAGCGGTCAGGGGGGCCCACGCAGACCCTAACCCTAACAGCCGGTGTGGTCCTCCTCAGGCCTGTTTTTCAGGTGTCTGTGTCTGGCAGGCACCATGGGCATGTGTGCTGTGGACCCCGGGTCCCAGTGTGACCGGAAGCCCGTTGTCTTAGGGTTTGCTGGGGTTGCTGCTGGAGACTGGAGGGCCAGAATGATCCAGCAGGTATCTTACTAAGGAGCAGGTTGAAACTTCAACATCTTAATTTAACTTTTTGTCAGGTTTAGTTTTATCTCCTTGTATTTGACCCAGAGAAAAATAATAATTTTAAGGAGTTTGAAAATCTTACTCCATATGTGATTTTTTGTTTTAAGCAGCAGTCAGGTTAGACACTTGAAGGATAGCTTCAGGTTAGCAGCCTCGGGTAGTTTCCAGGGGGCCCAGGCCTGACCCTGAGCCTTCCTGGGCTGCGGGAGGAGGGTGGCGCTGAGACCCTGGCACCCGCCCCGCACTGCGCACTGTTGGGCCCCAGCACAGCCCTGGGAGCACTGTGGCCACTTACTCTGGGTTTCCACCACCTTCCTGGAACAGGTTGTTTTGGAGTGAGCGGAAGATCACCAAGGCCAGGGAGTGGTTCCACCGCACTGTGAAGATTGACTCAGACCTGGGGGACGCCTGGGCCTTCTTCTACAAGTTTGAGCTGCAGCATGGCACTGAGGTGAGGCGCCGCTGGCCAACCGGCCGCTCGGTGCCTTCTGGGACTCAGAGGGGTTCCCCCAGCCAGGAGATGGCCAAGACCAGTGTGACTCTGCACCAGGGGGTGCACGGGCTGGGATGGAGCACGGGGGCCTCCACAGCCTCACAAGGCAGCCTCTGCCTTCCCCGCCATTTCTTGGTTATGGCCTTATGGCCCCATACCCTGAAATTTAGAGGCTTGGTCCATTTTAAGTGGCCTATTAGCACATTTTAATGAGTTGTGACTAGGGCCTCTGCCCAGGGGTGTTCTTCTGGGGAAGGCTGGGCAGCAGCCCCTTCTCCCTGCTGCCCCCAGAGCCAAGCCTGGTCAGAGCTGCGCTCACAGGGACAGGGATGTTGTCAGGCTGTCCTGGGGTCCTCCCTGGGAAGCAGGAAGCCGGACGGTGTTGAGTCTGGTAAGCTCATTCAGAGAGGGTGGACATAGGCTCTTGTGTGAGGCACAGCCTGGGGAGCCCGGCTCAATTCCACACTGTAAGCCAAGGCTGGGGTCACACTGACTTATTTGGAGGGGTCCACGTCCCAGGAGGAGGGGCTGTCTGGAGGGGCACACCTGAAAGACAGCGCAAGCCAACTTTGCCTCCTGGTGCAGGAGGATATGCCTGAGTCCCCCACACGCCCCAAGCTGGGGTTGGTGCTGTTGGGGCCAGGTCTGCATGGGGGCAGGTGTGAGGCAGGGGAGGATCAGGATCGGCCAGGGAGGAGCCCTGCCCGAAGTGCTGTGTGTGCCCCCCAGGAGCAGCAGGGGGAGGTGAGGAAGCGCTGTGAGAACGCGGAGCCTCGGCATGGGGAGCTGTGGTGCGCCGTGTCCAAGGACATCGCCAACTGGCAGCGGAAGATCGGGGAGATCCTCGTGCTGGTGGCCGGCCGAATCAGGAACACCTTCTGATTGTCCCGTGCCTGTGTGGTGGCGCCTTGGAGTGGCACCTGGCAGAGACGGGGAAAGGCCTCCAAGCTATCTGTCCTCCTTCATTAAAGAGTTTTTATATAGCTGTCAGGGTTGGCAACCCGCCGGTTTTCTCTGGGGCCCTTCCCTGGCTCTTGTTTTTGCTGCCCCAGCCCGGCCTCCGCACTGTCCTGGGGTGGTTGCCATGGCCCTGGTGTGGGTGGAGGCCTCGAGCAGCCCACAGCCTGTGTCTCACAGGGGAGCACCACCCAGCCAGGAGCCACCCAGGTTTTGTGGAGAAGGTAGTGGGGTTCAGGCATTCTGGGTAAAAGCCCTGTGTGGGAGCAGCTGGAGTGGGGCGCCACATCACAGGTCTGCAGACACGGGGGGTCAGAAGTGCGTGGGAAGCAAACTAGCACCAGGGTGCCAGCAGGAGCTGCCTGCAGAGAACTTCCCCAGTCTTGATCTAGGACAGCTGGGGGCCCCCCCAGGCCTGAGAGCAAACAGCAGAGCCCACCTCCACCTGGGGGTGCCTCTCCACACCTGACAGGCCCCTCATGTGTGTTGAATGAAAATGTCACTAGTAAGAGGTTTTCTCACTTTTGCAGGTGAATTTCTTTTTGCCAATTTATAATCAGCAATTTTATCCTAAAGCACTTGTAATTGTCCTCATCTCTAGGTTGAAAATTGTGTTACCTGGGAGACTTGGCTTCTTTTCAGCCTTTGAGCTGTGTGAAGATAAAGGACTTCCTCAGACCTCAAATCCATGCGTGTGTTCATTGGGGAGACAGCCTCTTGGAAGGGGGCGTGTAGGCCATGGCTAGAGAGATCTGGCTGGAGGTCACTGCTGGTCCAGAGGCTGTGGGTGGACAGTCTCTCAGCTTGTCCAGGGAGCAGGCGGTGCTGTCGGGTGGGATGAAGAGGAGGCTAGCCAGCCGGCTGAGACCCTGTTCCCAGACACTCCTTGTGACAGAGTAGCCCCAGGGGGCCCTGTATGTCTTGTGGTGCCAATGGCGGGGCCCACAGTGGTCAGTCACGGACCCACAGCTCAGACCTCCTACACTCGGGGGCCTATGCTAGGCCTTGTGGCCCTGCCCTGCTGCAGACAGCTGAGAATGGCCGAGGTTGGGGGAGCCCCAGGGAGCGCCCACTAGAGGAGCATTTGCCTCACCGTCAGCATCTGGGGTGGGGCCCCATGTACTGGAAGGTGGGGGTCCTCCTTCTCTCTTGAGGACATGGCCAGCCCAGGGGCAAAGGACCAACCACCGTGTGGGATCAGGAACTGCTGGTTGGTCGGTGCTGGACAGGTAACCTGGGATGGGTCCAGCTCACAGGTGAATAGTCTGGGGATGTGGAAGTCTATCCTCCCTCCCCTCCTGAGGAGTGGTTGCTGGAGCTTCATGGTGTTTGACTGAAACTTAGGAGTCTCCTTTGATCTGTCTTGGAGAAAGAGAGAGGCATGAGGGAATCTTTGAATTTACTCTGAAGAGTGAGTCCTACAGCTGTTGTAGTTTGAAAGCCAGCACGTCCCTTTGCAGATGTGGAAACTGAGGCCCAGGCAGGGGCAGTGACTTGGTTGCAGCCTCCAGGGCTGCTGGTGGCCTTTCATGCCCTGCATCTGGGCCCGGCTTCTTGGCACGGCCTCCATCATGGGCCAAGTGGAGTTGATGCTGGTGAGTGTCAAGGAGTCATAGGGAGGAGGACATGTCAAGGCCACGTTCTGATGAGGCCTCCTGCAGGGCCCTTGGAACGTTCCAGAGCACCTGTACTCATCCCTGGTGGGTTTTCTCAAATACTTTGAGGTGGTCAAACCATAATCATGTCACTTAACAGTGGGGAAAGTTCTGAGAAATGTGTTGTTAGGTGATTTCATTGCTGTGTGAACACCATAGAGTGAGTGCACTTAGAGAAACCCAGATGGCATGGCCTACTGCACACCTGGGCTGCTGCACACCGAGGCTGTACAGTACAGCCTGCTGCTTCTAGGCTACAGGCCTGGGTGGTGTGTGATGCACTGAATACTGTAGGCAGCTGTAACACAGTGCAAAGTATTTGTGTGTTGAGACATAGAAGTACCATAAAAATACAGGATTACAGTTTTTCTTTGTTGCCCAGGCTGGAGTGCATGGTGCCATCACAGCTCACTGCAGCCTCAAACTCCTGGGCTCAAGCAGTCCTCCTGCCTCAGCCTCCCCAGTAGCTGGGACTACGGGTTGTGCCAGCACACCCAGCCCAGGATTATAATCTTACAGGACCACCTTCGTATATGACTGTGCTTGTGTGGATCACCACTTCTCTCCCTGAGAGAGCACGCCTCAGCTTTTCTTCAGCTGGTTATGTTTCAGTGTTGGTCTTGTTCTGCGGCGGCATCTTCTCTCTGCCGCCCACCAGGGCCAGTGCTCACACCTGGGTACCCTGGCACGGCAGGTGTCATAGTAACAACCTTGGGACGTGGCCTCCCCTGGGGAAAGACCCCCTCAGCCCAGGAGTGATGAGGCTGGGCTAGTGGTGGGACCCCAGGAAGTCCCACATCTCAGGACCTGCTGGGGCAGGACCCCCTGAATGTCAGGGTGCAGGGACTGGCAGCTGTAGGGTGAGCAGTTAGGGCCTGCCCACTAGGGTCTACCTGTCAGCCAGGTCCCTAGGAGAGGCAGTACTTGCCACTGAGGCAGGCCCCAGCCTCACCTGACTCCCCACCCCCACCACTGGACCCTGCACTGCCCTCTGCCCACTGGGCACCGCCACCCGCTTTTTGACAGAGCAGGGTCTCCCTGGGCCTGGCGACTTAATCTGAGACCCACAGCAGCCCTGGATCCTCTGGGGCAGGTGGCTGCTGGGCTCCAGGGTCAGGTTGATTGAAGTGATTGGATAGGAGGTGGGGAGAGAGAGGGGGCAGGGCTGAGATTGCGTGGCCCTTCCTCCCTCTCCTGCTCCCTCCCTCCTTTGCTTGGAGGAGCCAACTTCAAAAGCCGCCTGCTGGATTGCCTGGCCTTGGCGGTGGGGCCTGGTGTGGCAGCATTCCCCCATCTGAGGACCCCAGGATCATGTGCGTGACCCGCTGGCGGGAGTGAGGGAGGGCAAGACCCCGAGAGGCCTATGGTGAGCAGCTGAGGGCCTCTGGGGAGGGGGCTTACTTGGGCCGAGTGTCTGGGGGCAAGCACAGCCCAGGAGACGCTGCTTGTCCCCCTGTGCCTCGTTGGGAAATCCCCTGTTGGTTCCCATCGCGGAGACTGACTGTGGGTGCGTGTGCCCTGGCCTTCCCGGCAGCTGTGGGAGGGAGTCTTCTGGTGCTGGGCACCCTTTCCTCCCTCACGGTGCTGAGGCTGAGCTCTGGGTTGGCGGGGGGTGCAAACAAGACATCTGGGACTCCCTGGGCAGCCAACCTGCCCCACCTGGGGCATAGCAGGTGCTAGATGTCCCTTCAGCAACGCCAGCTGGGCTGCTTGGGAGTCAGGCTCTTGTTCGCACTGTGACCTCTGACCTGCAGCCCGCAGAGTGGGTGACGTGGCAATTCTTGAACTCACCAAATTGGCCATGGTGTGTGTGTTGGGGGGAGCAGGTTACAAGAAGGGGGCCACGGCAAACCACGTCTGCTTTTCCAGCCATAGCTGCTTCATGCTTGGGCAGGCCCCCCCCCCCCGCAAACACTTAGCTCTAGGTGAGGGTCGGGGTGCTGCTTGTTTAGCTCCCCTGCCTGGGCTGGGAAGCCGAGTCCTGTCATCTTGGTCGGTTCGCATGATTAATTTTCTAGCCCCACATTGGCTGTCTGCCTCTATCCTGGGGCAGGTTTAGGGGGCTGGCCCCTTTGGAGTGGCTGGGAACCTGGGGGCAGTCAGCTGTCACGTGGTGGCTTCCCTTTGCGAGCCCGTCTGCTCTGCTCTGGGTGGGAGCACGCAGGTGCAGGAGGCTTTTGAAATTGGTTCCAACTGTTGGTTGGGACTTGATGCCGTGTTCCCCGTCCTCCCCTGTCATTTCTGGAGTCTCCCCAGCCTTCCCCTTGCAGTAGGGTATGTGGCTTGGAGCTCTGAGCTCTTGCCCCTGCCTCAGTTGGCTTGGGGGTGCAGGGAGACCCAGTTTCCCTGTCTCTGTGAGCTGACTGTAGCGAGCTGTTTGTTGGTGGTGGCATCTGCCGAGCCACAGAGAGGAGCAGTTAGGGTCTGCCCCAGCTCCCACGGATGCTGCCTGTGCTGTGGCCACCCCGAGGGGACCAGTGTGTGAGCTGTGGGGTTGGGTCAGCATGGCCAGGAGTGAGTCTGTACTGGGGGGACTTCCTGCTGTGCCCCCACTAAGAGCTGGCACACAGACCACAGTGCCAAGCCCTCCTGCTACTGGACCTGTCCCTTCTGTCTCCTAGGGGGTTCTTTAGGTCTCAGTGAAATGGCCCCCCCAGCCCTCATCACTCACCCTGCAGATCTTTGCACAGAGCATGGAGCTATCTGGTTTGCAGGCCTATCTGTTGTTTCAGGGATTTATCCTGCCAGGCCTATGCCTGGAGCCCTTGCTGCACTGTGACAGTTCCATTTTATGCAGCTGAGATCCCAGGGTGCGGGCACGGGGTGCACCTTCTATGGTGGCTGAACCAAAGTGCAGGCCAGGCTGCTCCCTGTGCTGGGAGGCCAACCTGGTGTCTCCTCCAGGTCCCCCCAAGGTCTGCACTCTGGGCGCTCCTGCTGGCGCTGCTGGGGACTGCGCCAGGCCGGGCGCGGCTCCGCTCCTGCAGCGTCCCCGACGTGCTCCGCCACTATCGCGCGGTCATCTTCGAGGACCTGCAGGCCGCCATGAGGCGGGTCAGGCCGGGGGCCGAAGGGATCTCGCCAGGCTCTAGACACTTCCATTTCGTGCGGAAAAACCTGACAGAAACCGGGGGCTCAGGGCGGCAGGGACGGCCTGGGGCCTCCTGTGGAGCCCAGAAGGTACGGAGGAGGCGAACCCACCCACGCCCTCCTGCCCCTCCCTCGGGGCCTCTAGATGGGGCTCCTTTCCCAGTCCCCCCCGCCCCCACTCCCCTCTCCCCTCTCCCCGCTTTCCTCTCTTCCCTCCCCAGGAGCACAGTATTCTACTGTCCATCGCGTCCCTGGGCCGGACCCTGCGCGGGGCGGTGGCCAGGGGCCGCCGCGGGGCCCTGGAGAAAGCGGCGTGGACCGTGGCTGTGCGCACCGAGGCGGTGATGCGGCGCCACTGCAGGACGCTGCGCCAGGTGTGCGTCCCTGGGTGTGAGCCAGTCCAAACCTTCCCCGACCCCACAGGGCCGCTGCGCCTCTCCTGGCTCCGTGGCCTGGGGGTTCATATCGGACCCACTGGCCCTACTGCGACTCCCTTTCCCAGGGGGTGGGCGCGGGGGCCCGTGCGCACTCGCTGACCACCCGGTCCCCGACAGCGGATGCGGCGGCTGGAGAAGCGCCCGGCCCGGCGTCGTGGCGGCCACAGGCAGCTCCTGCTGCGCGCCCTGGACGCCGTCGCCACCTGCTGGGAGAAGCTTTTCGCGCTGCGCGCCGCGGCCGCCGGGGTCTCCTAGGGCGGCTCGTCCCGGGCCCGGCGTGGGGTGACCTAGCGGGGCTGCGGCAGAGCCTGGAAACGATCCTCGTCTCGTTGACGTCTTGTGGGCCACCTCCCTCGACGAGCCCCTCCCTCGACGCAGCCCGCGCTCCCCGTAGGGCCCAGGATGTGGAGCAGTGAGCCCCGCCCGGCCACGGCGGGGTCCCTGAGGTGGCCCGCCCTCCACTCGCGGAGCGAGACCTCAATAAACGGAGCTGGTGCTGCGGCACCTGTTCTTCTTCCCTTCGTCTGCGTGGCTTTGGGCCCTGGGCCGCTCCAGGTCTGCGCCTCGCTGGCGCGGGGTGGAGTGGGGGGAGCATCACTCCCATCGCACCTGGGCAGAGGCGGGGCCGCCCTCCCAGCCTTGGGCAGCAGGGGGCGGGCGCGGGACGCTGGACGCAGCCCAAGCTGGGTCCGCTCCGGGCTGGGGGCGGGGGACTCCTGGGGCCCCTAAAACGTCATGTATCCGTCCTGCTCCACTTTGGACCTGACGGGGGAGGGGGTGGAAATGGATGGGAGGGGAAGGCTGAACTTGGCGAATTCAGAGCAAAACAACCGGATAAAGGAAACAGGCCTGAAGGGAAGCCGGAGCCCGGCCGGGCCATTTCCTGCTGCCTCAGGACGGGTGGCCAGGGCCTGGGCTCCAGGGACCAGCCCAGCCCCCTCTGCAGGAATGGCCAGGCCAGCCCGGGATCTGCCGTCTGGTCCCTGGAACCCTACATTTGCTGGGCAGCGTGTGGGACTGACCCCCTCACGCCCCACCCACAGCTGCATAGAGTAGAGCAAGTAGAACACCTGACACCTATTCCCGCCCAGAAAGAGGGGCCCAGGAGGCTCTGAGGCCAGCGGCACAAAAAAGAAATAACCACAGAAGCTGATCCTGACCCTGCTTTCCACTCTCCACGGTTCCTCCCTCGTGTGTGTTAATGCGTTTAGCCTGCGCAACAGGAGCGATTGTCCCTGTTTTGTAGATGAGGAAACTGAGGCACGGGGAGGTTTCAAGACTTGCCTCGAATCACAAGATCAGAGCATGGTACCTGCCACGTGCTCCCTGCCCAGAGGATGGGGAGCTGAGCTTCCTGGACTTCAGAACCTGCCTCACCTGCAGATTCAGCCCTCCTGGCAGTCTCCCCGGCCACGTACCAAGCACATGCACCTAGTGGGTCTAGTTCCCGCATTGCGTGCTCCAGGGGGGGCAGTGTGGGCAGTTGTGGGAGGTATGAGGGGACAGGCAGAGTGCAGGGGCCCCAGTGGAGTCAAAGCACATGGGGGGAGGAGCTTGGACTTATCCTGGGGCAGTGTAGGCAGTGGAGGGTCTTCAGTGGAAGAGGGACGTTAGAGTCAGCATCTACAAAGATTTCCCGTGGCTGTGTGGACTGGGGGGCTGCATGGTGGATAGGGGGGTGAGGTGAGGCAGAGGGGCTGTGGCTCCCACTAACTACCAGGGGGTTGGTGATCCTTAGCATCAAGGTGTGAGGGGAGGTCCAGGCAACTGCAGGGTCCTAGCCTGAGTACCTGGGTGGGTCCTCACCTTGAACTTTGGAAGTGCTAACAGGGAGCGGAGGTGTGTTTGAGGTACTCCAGGGAGCTTGGGAGACATGGACATGGACTGAGCATGGGTCACATCTCTTGGCATGCTGGGGTGTGGCCAGGTGTCCAGGTGCAGTGGAAGAATATCCAGCGTGGTCGGGAACATAAGGTGTATGGCAGCAAAACGGCTGGCAGGGGCAGCTGAGCTGGGGGCTGGGGGTCAGTGAGAGAGTCCAGGGGTCAGGCCTGGGTGCAGGGGCAGGAGGGGACAGGCTCTCCATGAAGCCGCCCACTGCCCCATTTCCCCAGGGCCAGCAGGCTTCTTGCCCTTGCACCTGCCCCAGTGTGGGACCATGGGGAGAGCGCTACTCTCTTTTCCTTGGCACCTGGGCACGACCTCCTGTGTTGTTCCGTGTCTGCTTCCCCACCCACAGTGCTCCCTTCCTGCTGTTCAGAGCAATCAGAGGCTGGAGAAGTGGGTGGGCAACAGGGACAGTCCCCCACCAGCCACCACTGAGAAAGTTTCAAACAGAAACCACAGCCTCTTGGGGGCAGGAGGAGGCCTCAGAGTTTGGGAGCACATGTGGACGCCTGATTCCTAGGCCAGGACCACATGGATGGGTAGGAATCCCCTGCCTGGCCCTCTGGGTCCTCCCTCATGTAGGACGGGAGCAGGGTGGGCTTTGGGCTTCTGGGACAAGGTTTGCTTGTCCAGAGTGGGCACATCCCAACCAGGCTAGGTCTGGGGGCAGGTGCAGACCCCATGAAGAGGCTCAGAGCTACCAAGAGCCAAAGAGTAGAAGGGAGGCTGTGGGTGCCTGCTTGGTCCCTCAGGTGCTCGCTGCAGACTCAGTTGGATACTTCCCCACAGCTCCTTTGTAGCTTCATGAGGACAGAGGTACCTGGCCGGGGCCAGCACACGAGCTGCTCAGTATATATTTGTTGGCTGGAACTGAGCAGACCAACCCAAAGATGGGAAGAGACTCACTCGTGGGGACAGAGGTACCAGTCACGGGGCCACAGGGGCAGACCCCATGAACCAGCCTGCATGTCCACGGACTGGTGGTGCTTTCCCTGCGGAGGCCCAGAGCACGTGGCCCGAGCCTGGTTCTTCCTCTGCCAAACATGTTTCTGGGTCGGGGCCTACATAGTAATGTCCCATCCCATCCTTGTGCCTTCTCAGGGCTCAGCTGTTCCAGAGAGGTGGGGGCTGTGGCCCAGAAGGAGGGGGCTGTGCCAGGGTGGCAGATGGGCCCTGCAGGGCACTGGCCATGGTTGTGCAACCTCCCGCAGCCCAGGAGCCAGGCCCTCCCACGCGCAGTGCTGAGAGGAGGGGCCAGGCAGGCTTTGAAGGGAGCCTGGGTCCCACGGCCTCCCCAGACTGGGAGCCTTTGAAAGAACATCTGGAACTCGGGCACTTGGCAAACTAGTCTGGGGATTTGCAGAACCAAAAGTTAATCCTGTCTTTGCCACTTGTGTGTTCCTCACCCCTGCCCCCATGCTCCGCAGAGGTGACAGCACCTTCCCCTCCGCTGCCCCCCCACCAACTGTGCTAGACTGGGCTGAGCTGAGCAGGAGCTAGGAAAACGAGTATTGTCTGCTGGCCACGCCCAGGCCCCAGGAGAGGACAGGACAGACCTGTGTCCATGGCTGGGGAGAGGGCAGAGGAGCGTGTGAGTGATCCCAGGAGGAAACACCTGCTCCCAGACCTGAAGGATGCCTGGCCCTGTGCGGTCTGGAGCCTTCAAGTGTGCAAGGAGGACCCCCCCCATCCAGCTGTGGCTGACTTGGGAACAAACAAGTCCCCCACCCCAGGAAGCCATACGGGGGGGGGTGCCAGGTGCTGGGGCCCATTGTGAGTGTCCTTCAAGACCCTTGGGGAGGCCCAGGGACAGCCCCCATCCTGCCCCCTCCCCAGGAAAGGGCAGCTTTGTAAACACAGAAACAAACAGCCATGGCTCCCTCTTCCCTGCTCCCCCCTCCCCATTAAAATCCCGGAAGAACCAGCAGGGAGCTCGCACCTGCCGGGGGAAGTGAGTCCTCCTTTGGGGGGAAATGGGGTGCTCAGGCCTTGGGGGAAGGGCAGAGCAGCGTGCTGTGCTGCGGGGGAGGGGGATGTCCTGGGGTCGGATGCTGGCTCCTGGGCCACGTCCCGCTGTCGCTGGGGCCTCTGCTCTTGTGGGTGAGGCGGAGACAGCCCCCTAGCTCAGCGGAGTCCTGTCGCAGGCCCTGTAGCCTATAGCCGATCGTGATAGCTGTGGCTCAGGGAAGAGGCGGCCAGGGCTCCCCGCCAGGTGAGCAGGCCCTGTCCTTGGGCCGCCCCTGGCGCCCCCTGCCCGGCGTGAGGCCAGGGGTCGGGGCTGCGGCCCGAGATAAGCGCCGCGCCCGCCAGCCGCTTCCTGCACTCCCAGCGCTGCCGTCGCGCGCTGCTTCCTGTTTTCTCGCGCTGGCGGGCGGGGTCGTGGGAGACGGGGCGGGGTCGGGGGGCGCGGGCCTCCCTGGAGCCGAGGTCCTGGTGGTGGGCAGACCCGAGCAGACTGAGGCACAGTGAGGAGGAACCTTGTGCCCCCACCCTGCCGTCCCCAGGCCGTGGGCCGAGAACTCCCCCCAGGACGCTTGGCCAAGGCCCTCTGCTCATAGCCGACTGGAGCCGCCCCTGGGCTGCTCTACCCCAGCCTGGGGCAGAAGTGGTGGGTGGGCTGGGTAGAGGATTGAGCCGGTCCCTGCACAGCTTTAGTTTTGGGGGACTGGGTTTGGAGGTCAGCCTCTCTGTACTCCCCTTTGGGGGGGCGGCTACTCTAGCATATGGGTTCAAGGTCCTAAACCAATTGTTAAGATGTGGTCATTATTGATAAAAATTTTTTTTTTTTTTTTTTTTTTTTGAGACAGAGTCTCACTCTGCTGCCCGGGCTAGAGTGAGTGCCGTGGCGTCAGCCTAGCTCACAGCAACCTCAAACTCCTGGGCTATAGCAATCCTACTGCCTCAGCCTTCCAAGTAGCTGGGACTACAGGCGTGCGCCACCATGCCCAGCTAATTTTTTGTATATATTTTTAGTTGGCCAATTAATTTCTTTCTATTTATAGTAGAGACAGGGTCTTGCTCTTGCTCAGGCTGGTCTCGAACTCCTGACCTTGAGCAATCTGCCCGCCTCGGCCTCCCACAGTGCTAGGATTACAGGCGTGAGCCACTGCGCCCGGCTGAGATACAAATTTTTGTAATTTTAATGAAAACACGTTCACACAAAACCTTGTACACGAATGTTCATAGCAGCATTATTAGCCAAAAAGTGGAAACAAGCTCAATGTCCACTGGTTGATGAATAGATGAATAAAATGTGGTATATCCATACAATGATGCAATATTATTCAGCCACAAAAGGTGTGAAGGTCTGACACACGCTACAGTGTGTGGATGAATCTTGCCAACGGTGCTCAGTGAGCCACGCCAGACAGCAAAGGCCACATACCATGTGATTCCATCTGCAAGAAATGTCCAGAACAGGCAGATTCATAGAGACTGGGGGCAGGGGCCAGGGAAGAATGGGGAGTAAAAGATCTAAACTAAAGCCAGCATGGTGGCTTGTGCCTGTAGTCCCAGCTACTCAGAGGCTGAGGTGGGAGGATGGCTGGAGCCAGGCTGCCGTGGACCATGACCACGCCTGTGAGCAGCCACTGCACACCAGACTGGGCACCACAGCAAGACCCCATGTCTTAAAAAGAAAAAAAAAAGCTCTAGAATTAGATAGTGGTGATGATTCACAACCCTGTGAATATACCAAAACCACTGAATTGTGCACTTAAAATTTTACCTAGGTTTTGTAGAATGTTAAGTTAAGCAGTTGGGTTTTCTAGGGTGTTTGTCCAGTTGAGTGAGAAGGAGACTGAGGTCCCCCACACACTTGCCCTCTTTGCCTGCCCCAGCATAGCTGTGTTGGAGTCAGGTGTGTCTCTTCATCTGCTGTGTGGCTGGGTTGGTGTCCCCAAGGGTGTCCAAGGTGATGACCATAGCTGCTGGGGAGAGGGATGTTCCACACCTACTCTCAGCCCTTGGCTGCCTGCCAGGGTGGGATTGACACCTTACCCAGGTCACTCCGGGGACAGGCAGGGTCCAGGCAGTGGAGCAGAGGGGAGCTGTGGCTAGTGCCAGGCAGGCCCCTAGAACTTGCAGGAGCTAAGGCCTGACTCAGCAGGAGCAACTGGTGCCCAGGGCTGGAGCCACCTGGCCGGGTGGCTGTGGTCCTGCCTAGGAGGGCTGCTCAGTTCTTGGGGGTAGGGGGAGTTCCCCAGGCAGGGCACTGGGAAGGGTCCTGCAGTGAGACCCCCTACCCCCAGCACCTGCCCACCGCTGCTGAGAAGCTGCTGTTGGAACCAGTTGCCCTTGCCCCCTTCATGTCCTCTCTGGTCCCACTCCTGGGTACTTCCCGCCCCTGGGCTGGGACTCCCGCCAAATTGGGCCCTCCTACTGGTCCCCCACCCTGGCCCTTGGGGGAAGGGCTTCCAGAGCACCCCGCTCTGTCCCCTCCTCCCACAGGCAATGGGCTTGTGCTGCTCCCCGCCCCTGTTAACCTGGAGGGGGCAGACCCTTGGGGTCTGGAGGGGTGAGGGGTGAGGAGCCAACAGGGGGATGTGTCCTGGTGGTAAGAATGTCACTCTGGCCTGCGCCAGACTGTGTTTGTCTGGCACTCCTGTCTGTGCGTCTACGGGTACTTCTGGGATAGGTGCAGGAAGGAAGATGCCCCAGCCTAAGCAGGGAGGCACTCAGGGGGCTGTTCACATGAATTTAGGCAGCAGGACAGACTGCGCCCATCTTCTGTCTCCTGCCTTGGTTGGGGGGCGGATGGTCCCACACCTGAAGCTGCCACTTACAGACTTTGGTTGCTGGGTCACCCTCTGGCTGAAGCTATTCCCACGGAAGGGGATGCTCCTTGGGCCTGCTGACCCCAGGGCTCCAGGGGGTGGCCCAGAGCAGGAGTTGGTGCCAGGAGAGCTGGGTGTGGCTTGCACACTCATGGGTGGTGAGCACTTCTGCCATTGCATGAGCCCAGGAAGAGACAGCATTGGTGCCTCAGAGCCCCACCTACCAAATGTGGCTGGACAGGACCACCGTTTGTGTCCCTTTCAGTCTCGGCTTCCCTGCCTCCCTACTGTGAGCTTGGGAGGAGTGGCTGCTATCCTCAGCATCCCATGGGCTGCTCTTCTGTCCCCTTCTGTCCCTCCACAATCTGGTGCATCTCTCTGCACCTCCGAGTACATCTCCTACCCTCCTCAGCTTATCTGTTCCTGTCCCCTTTTGTGTGTCTCTGTCCCTTCGAGTTCTCTGTGCTTTGCTGCTGATGGCACAGGGAAAGGGGACCCGGGGGCAGCCCCCTTGCTCCACCATTTGAGGTGTGGGGCTCATGTTGGTTCATAGAGGTCACCGTGCCTCCTGGCAGTGGACCCACAGGTATGGACACACTGGCACATGCATATCCAGCCCCAGGCTTGCTGCATGTCCATGTGCCATGCAGTCACCTGTGTGGGTGGCCACCCTAGGAGCATCACTCACACACATGCAGAACTAGAGACACCCATATTCTCAGGGGGGAGACTGAGTGGTGAGTGACTTTTCCACATCAGGGTTGCACCACCTGATGCATCCTGATGGGAGTGGTGGGGCAGGACATGTTCCTTCCCCCAAGAGGGAGACGCATAACCCCTCCTCTTGCTGCAGAAGATCTGCTTGGGCCTGGGGAGTGTGAGTGTGCAGGGGATCACTTCTGGGGGTGATTATTCCAACTTTCCCTGAACACACAGGGTCATGCAGTGAGGGGACTGCTCGGCAGGGGGTAGGGAAGACCAAAGGGTCGGTGTGGGAAGAGGGTGTCCAGTCCTCCTGGAGGGGGCACAGGGCTACTACTGTGATGGGTCCTCAGAGTTGAGGTCTTGAGATGTGAGGCCTGGGCCCTCCTGTCCTGGCCATGGTCCCTATCTCTGGACCAGGCTGGACAACTCCCCTGTGGGAGCAGCGTGGGAATGGTGCACTGAGGGGTGGTTCTGGGTAGTCCCTGGTGTGGAGGAAGCTTTAAGGAGGAGGTGGGGATGAGTACTCCTGGTGGGGCTGTGTGGACTGCTATCTTTGCCCCAGTAGGCTTGAATTAAAATGGGGGCTGCACAGGAGGGGAACAGGGGGCCTCGGGTGGTGTGGACCGCACGCCTCCCACCCATGGTCTGGGCAGGCGTCCCGGGAGGATGGACGAGTGCCAAGGTTCTAAGCCAGGAGTCAGGCTGTGGGGAGAGGGGGAGGGAAGGGCGTGTCCAGGGCTTGTTGGGGAACCGCTCTCCCTCCTTCGAGGCAGCGTGGGGAGGAACACCCCGGGGCTCTGTTGTGGCCGAGCCCGCTCCTGGCCCAGGGGACCCAGCTCCGGGACCCTCCCTTACAGCAAACAAACCTCATTATTTCTCGTATTTAAAAAGCCTTTGCTACAGTGATGCTTTGGATCACTGAAACCCCTCAGAAGAAAAAGTTTAAAAGTTTAATTAAAAATTAAATATACTGTATTACGTATATATAAAAAAAGGCAAAGTAAAAAATACAATCTGGTTCTAGAATAAAAAGGATTAGGCGCTTCAAAAACTTAACCATGGCGGGGCCAGCCAACAAGTCCTAGGCCTGGGCGTCCTGGGAAAGCCCGGGACACATGGGAACCACCCTAGTCACCCTCCCGGAGTCCCCTGAGGGCAGGTGGCCCGGAAGCCTGGGGAGGTGACGGGGCAGTGGGGCGCAAGGCCGGTAGCGTCACTGGCTCCTAAGGGGCTGTTACACGTCGCCAAAACATACACCTGCGACAGAGCAGAGCAGAGATTCACAGCGGTGCGGCGGCTGCGGGTGGAGGACGGGGCGGCGGGGGCCTAGCCGGAGATGCACGCGCTGTAGTAGACGGCACTGCTGGCGTCGGACAGCGCCGAGATCAGGCTGCTCTCCTCGGGGCAGGTCATGGCGCGCGGGCCCAGTTTGGCCAGCGCCACGTGGTATGGGAGCCCGGCGGCGTCGGGCCGAGTCCGGTTGCAGTTGAGGTACTGGTCGAACTCGGTGAGGTCCACGTCGGCCCACAGGTCGGCGGCCGGCCCCAGCGGCTCGGCGCCCTCCAGCGGCGGGGCCTCGGGCGGCGGCGACAGCGGGCCGGGATAGGGGCCTGGCGCCCCCAGGGCGCCGTAGTACAGGCCGGGGAGCGGCGCGGCGGGGGGCGCGGTCCTGAGTGCCTCGGCCAGGGGAGCCCCGTAGCAGCCGCCGGGGTCGCGGGGCAACTCAGTCGGCGCGTAGGGCGCGCGGAAGGCCCGCAGCGCGCAGTCCTCGGGCGCCGCGGGCGGGGGGAAGAAGGCAGCTTCGCTGGGCTCCAGGCCGTCCAGAGGCGAGCGCTCCGGCGTGGGCAGCCCCAGGCCGTCGAACTCGGCGCCCAGCGGGGGCAGCTCGCGGAAGGCGCGAGCCGAGCCGGGCGCAGCGGGGAAGTGCTCGGGCGGCGGCTGCGGGGGCGCTAGGCCCGGGAGCAGGAGGCCAGGCTCCAGCCGCCGGGCCTTGCGCGCCTGCTTCTTGCGGCGCGGCCGGTACTTGTAGTTGGGGTGGTCACGCAAGTGCTGCACGCGCAGCCGTTCGGCCTCCTCCACGAAGGGCCGCTTCTCCGCCGTGTTGAGCTCCTTCCACGCTTTGCCTGCGGGCAGCGGGCGCGGGTCAGTGGGCCGCCGTCGGGCGGGCGCGCGGCCAACCTCGCCCCGCGTGCGCCTTGGGCGCTCTGCGAGGGTACGGCGCAGCACCCCCGCGCCCGACCCGGGGTCCCGGGACCACCCCGACCACCCCGCGCGGCCCCGGCCCCGCTCCCCGGCCCGGGCCCGCCCCGTCGCTCACCCAGCATCTTGCTGAGCACCGCGTTGTGCAGGTCCGGGTTCTGCTGCGCCAGCCGCTTGCGCTCGTCCTTTGCCCACACCATGAAGGCGTTCATGGGCCGCCGGATGCGCGACTCGTCGGCTGTCTGGCGCTCCCTGCGGCTCGCCGAGCTGAGGCCATACCGCCCCGGCTCGGGGCTGCGCTGCGGGCTGCGCTGCGGGCTGGGCGGCGAGGCGGGCGCGGCGAGGGCAGCGGGGGCGGCGGGGAGGCCGCGCGGCTCAGCGGCGGCCCCAGATCCCGGGGCCCATGCACAGTCGCGGCGGGCGGGCGGGTCGTCCTGTGCGCCGTAGCCGGGCGGCGATCTCTGCATTCCAGCTGGGCGCGACCTGGGCGGAACCGAGCGCGGGAGCGCGGAGGGCGGGCGGCGGGCACTGGGGGCCTGGCACGGAGAGCGGGCGGGCGGTGGCGGTGGGGACGGCGGTGGCCTCGATCCGGGCGGGCGCCCAGTTATAGCGGCGCGGGGCCAATCGGCGGTGGGGCGGGCGGGGCGGGGCGGGGCCGCCCCCTCCCTGGGGGCTCCCTTTCTTCTCAGGTCCGGCCAGATTCCTCCAAGGCCTACCCCGCGCAGAGCCCCCCGCGCCCTCTCTGAAGGAGAGACCCCCGAGTGGGAAAGGGCTGCTGATGTGGGCAGGGGCTGTCAGACTTCCCGAGCTAAGCTGCCACCCCACCCACGGAGTCAGACTCCCGGGCGGTAACTGGGGGAGGGTGGCCGTGTCCTACTGTGGCTGCCACCCCCTACATGAGATTGCACTGGGAGGAGAGGACCTTATTTTAACAGCAAGGTCTTGGGAGGCTGCCTTCCCAACAGCGGGTAGGTGCCTCCTTGAGTCTGGCGTCTTGGGAAAAGCGCCCTGTACCGGGGGAGTGTGCGCTGATCCCCCAAAGGGCACTTAGGCCTCAGCGCTCCGCATGCACGTGGGACTTTCGGCACCCGGAACTTTGAACACCTCCCAGGGGGTTGCTTTAGGAGAAGGTGGTCTTGGTGTTTCCTCCTCCACTCCCAACAGGAAGGGAGAGGGCCACACTCTGGACAGAGACCCTGAAGAGAAGGGAAAACAGAGGGCTCAGAGCCTGTGGCCTCATCCTGGCTCCTCAGGGCCTGTGGGGGTGGGAGGCTGGGACCTGCTGTGGCTGGCTGGCTCCCCTGCCCTGCTCAGGCCGCGGCTGTGGCAAGAGAAAGCAGAGCCGGACAGAGGAGCCGGGCAAGCAGGGGAACATGCGTCCTTCCTTCCTGGCGTCCCCTCCCTGTGGCCATCTCACCTGGGAGAGTTTCTTTTCAGAGGAGCCTCTATTAGTCTTAATTTTTTTTTTTTTTTTTTTTATTTTTTTTAGGGATGGGTCTGGATATGTTGTGTAGACTGGACCTGAACTCCTGGCTCAAGCCATCCTCCTGCCTCAGCCTCCCCAGTAGCTGGGATTACAGGTGTGCACCGTTGTGCTCCGACTCAGTTTTTTAAATTTTCACTGTCCCTTCCCACCCCATTGGGAGGGGATCTGGGCTCCAGAAGCTGATGGCTCTCTCCCAGGGAGGTCCTGCCTTCCCCCTGCCAAGTGTGGCTCTGTTGGGTCGGGGGATAGGTTGCAGAACGTCCAACTCCTCTGTGTGGCTACTCATACTCATAGCCGGGAAGCTCTGCAGCCCCCCGTGTGTCAGGAGCCTCAACTCCGAGCGTGGGGAGCCCCATGGCTTGAGGCCACAGGTGTCAGTAACCCTGGGCCTGTGTGGCCAGAGGCTCCCGGTTCTGCCCAGGACCTCTCTAGCTCACACAGTCTGTGCTTATGAATGGGGTGGGTCCATGGGTCCATAGCATCCCTCTGTGGCTGTTCCTGAACTGCCCCCAGGAGAGGCCAGCATCCCCACAGGACACCTGACCTGGGGGCTGTTGCTGTTGGGTGTCTGGCCCTTCCCCCTGTCCCCATGTCACATTCTGTCACGTAGGTCTTGGCAGCAGCCATCCGTCTTGAAGTGGTAAGGGGCTGGGTTTCCTGGGCTGGTCTCCAGAGCTCCGGCTCTTTGAGTTTGACCCACAGGCCCCAGCACCTCGATCAAGGACGCTGAGCCAGTGCCAGCAAGTTGGGGGGCAGTTGGGGCACCAGGCGGTGGGGTCTCTGGCTTTTCCCACTGGCTGCTGGGATGGGTGGGCTCATAGGCCTCTCCCATGTGTTACCAGCTCCCATTTGAGCAGGTGTCAGTGTGGGTGGGTGACCTGGGTGGCCAGCAGGAGGGTGTGCATCAGGGCTGTGTGAGGAAGACCTCAGGTTGGGGGATGGGTCCAAAGAGGCAGGGCTGCCTCCATCTCCCCTCAGTCAGCACTTGGCGGAGGCCACCTCCATCCGCAGCCTCATGGGTGCCGTCTGGGGTCACCAGGGGTGGGCTCAGCCTGGGAGGTGGCTGGTCTAGGGTGATGGTCACCAGGGGTTGGGAAAGAGGCCTCTGTACACTGGGATGGATCTGCAGTTCCCTGGGCTCTGCCTGGTCCTCTGCAGCCCCTGAGTGCCCAAAGTGACCCAGGTGGCTCGGAGCTTAGTGGTGGGCAGCATCTGGCATTACCTCATTGCCCCTTGTCCCACTGCCCGCCCCCCCAGAGCTGCCTTGTCTGGTGCTGGCCAGTGACCCTTGCACTGGGCTGCACTGTGGACTCAGGGGTCCGGCCGGCATGTCCTGGGAGCCCCCTGGGGTGCTGCCTGCCCTCTGCAGGGTCAGGCTACCCCCTACCTGCACACTGCCTGGCACAGGTGAGGATGGCAGCGGCGGCGGTGGCAGTGCGGAATGCAGTCAGGTGGCCCTGACCCTGGAGCCACAAGGCTGGGGGACTCGCTAAGGCTGCACAGGGTGGTGTGGGTGTGGCCAGCTCTGTTGAGGGAGGGGCATCCATCGATGTGGTCCGTGGGTCTGTGTGTGGTCTGTGTGGCCGTCTGTCAGCCTGGGTGTGGGGCAAGGTGGGCCCGAGAGCCAGAGGCTACCCAGGGCCTTGGGAGCCAGACAAGCTGGCCTCCCCAAGGAAGTGGGAATCCAGGGGTCAAGGACCACGGGTCCCCCACAGTGAAGTGTGGCTCTGCGTGCCCAGGAAGAGAGGGGTCACCAAGGCTTCTCTGGTCATTGAGCTATGGCCCCAGCCCTGTTCAAAGGGGGAGCAGTTCATGAGTTTAGGGGCACCCCTGTGTCTCTGGAGCCTCACCTCAGTCTGCCCTGGCCCAGGCTGGCTGCTGCCCACCCTTGGGAAGGGGCCTGTGTGGTAGCCCACAACCCCCACACAGAAAGGGTAGAGGGTGAGCTTTCTCTGCAAGGGTGAGACTGGCCTGGGAATGAAGTGGACACTGTCCTCCCTGCCCGCCACCTGCTCCCTCCGTCAGCCTGGATGGCCCCGGCCTCCGGGTGAGGCTCGCAAAGGATGCTGGGGAGTCCCCCTCAGTGGCTCTGGGTGGGGTCTTGGCTTGGCACAGCTCCGGGCTGGGGGGTGGTGGGACCTCCCAAGCACTGCCTGGGCACAGACCTCCCAGGCTCCCACCAGCCCAGCCCCTGCGGCTGCAGGAGCAGCAAGGCTGGGACCAATTACTGAATCCTGTAGGGCTTGAACTCTCCCACTCCCCAAGCGTGGAGGTGGGGGTCCCTGTCGGGTGCAGTTTCAGGTGAAGGGGGACTTTCTGGTCTGCTGAGACCTCAGTTTTAGAGCTGGCTGCCCAGTTCAGATCCTGCCTCCTGCCTCTCTGCATGGCAGCTGGGCCTTCCGTTGCAGCTCCTGGCCTGGCCTGACATGGCAGAGGCTGCAGGCCTCTGAGGGCCAGGGCGGGGGCACTGGAGGCTGGGGTCAGCCTCAACCTCTCTCCTGGGGTCAGGGTCTCTGGAGAGGTCACCTGATGCCTCAGAGCCAGGTGAGTCTCCACTTGTGTATTTATTTGTGTCTCTTGGCCAAGGACAGGTCTGTTCCAGTTGGATACTGGGGCCTCTGCCTCGGGACAGACGGTTTCTCCTGGCCTCGTACCCTCTGGCTGTCAGTCCTGCTGTGGACAGAGCCACTAGGATTCTGAGGTGCTGCTGGCCTCAGCTCGGGAAAGGGCAGCGGGGTGGGCGGTGGGCGCACCCTGCTTTCTGGGCACGTGTAGGCGAGAGAGGGGTGAGGGTTCAAGTGCTCACACCGGCCCGGGTGGTGGCTCTCCAGTGTTGGGTGTGGGGTCAGGGTTCGTGTGTACGATTCACTGCTGTCCTGCGGACCCCACAGTTGCATGCAGAGCTGGATGTCACGCGGGCGCCAGAGTGTTTGTGTGCTTGTGGGGTGTCAGGCTGGTGGGAGGGAGGTGTCTAAAGGAATGGGTTATGGTCTGGGCAATGTAGAAGCTGTTCCTGAATTCTGGGGGTGTTATGCTGTGGTGGGCGTGTGCCCAGGGTGTTATCGCAGACTGTGTCCGCTTTTGGGGTCACTGGATGAGAGTTGGGGTGTCAAGGCGTGCTGTGTGAGCCCTGGGAGGATGTTGTGCGGCCTTTTGGGGAGTGTTCTGCTCTGGGGGGTGGTTGCAGGGCTCTGTGTGTCCTTGGGTGTTGCTGCGTGCTGTGTGGGCCTCCCCAAGTGCTGCTGGGCAGGAGCTCCATGGGAACCACGCTGGGGGGCCTGGGCTGCTCTGAATTCCCATGGCAACGGCAGGGCGGGGTCAGGAAACAGCCAGGCTCAGGAAGGAAGGCTGGCTGTGCCTGAGGAGGGAGCCTAGGGCCAGCCTGGGCTGAGCAGGCGCCAGACGTTCTGTCCAGTGGCCCCACCCTTGGCCTGCCCCCCCACGCTGCATGGCTGCCCTTACGGGGCTGGGTCTGTGTGTGCCCTGGTCCCTTTGGAGGCAGAGGGGAGCTCTCTGTGTGTCCTGCACTGTGGGGTGTGTTGGCACACTTGGGTACCCAAGGTCCCTGGAAGGCAAAGCCCACGGTGGCTTCCCTGTCCTGGGCTGGCCTGGCCCCTCCCTCCCTGCCAGACTGGGAAACAGAGGTTGGGGGGAGGCCAGGACAGGAGAGGGCCTCCTCAGGGGTCACCTGCCCACCCAGCTGCAGCTCTGCAGGGCTGGAAGCAGCTGTACATTTCTATTGCTCGTCTCGGCTTTGGTGACAAGTGGCATTGGTAGGCCCACTGGCTAGGGCTACCAAATGGGCTGGAGGAGCAGGTCTGTGTTCTTGGGGGTCACCCACCCCGTCTTGCGCAGGGACAGGAGTCATCCGTCCATCGACTTCTTTGTTACTGAGCACTTGTGCACCAAGCCCTATTCTGGGAATTTGGCCAAGAGCAAAACAGACAAAGTCCCTGCCTGTGGGAGGCTTCCATTCTGGCGCGGAGAGACAGTCAACAAATCTGCACACAAGTCAGAATTTGGGGTGCCAGGTATATGAAAGGGTCTGTTTTGGGGTGCTGACTGCCTGTTCTTTCATGAGGTGACTTTTTTTAAATTTGTGACAGAGTCTCATTCTGTTGCCTGGGCTAGAGTGCCGTGCCGTCAGCCTAGCTCACAGCAGCCTCAAACTCCTGGGCTCAAGCGATCCTCCTGCCTCAGCCTCCTGAGTAGCGGGACTACAGGCATGCACCACCATGCTCGGCTAATTTTTTCTATATATTTTTGGTTGTCCAGCTAATTTCTTCCTATTTTCAGTAGAGACAGGGCCTCGCTCTTGCTCAGGCTGGTCTTGAACTCCTGAGCTCAAACGATCCACCCACCTCGGCCTCCCAGAGTGCTAGGATTACAGGTGTGAGCCACCGCGCTGGGCCACGAGGTGACTCTTGAGGCAGCCCCTGAAGGAAATATACGAGGGGACGGGGGATCCTCTGGAGGTGTGTTTTACACAGAGGGAGGGGCACGTGGCAAGGCCCTGGGGCAGGACAGTGAGTGTGGGCGCTGAGGGGCACTGAGCAGGCCCTGGGAGGGTCTGGCTTTGTTGTCTGAGTAGGACTTGGGAGCGCGGGAGGGTTTGGAGCGGAGGGGTGTGATCTGAGTTGGCGTCCATGGCCTCAGCACAGCTGCCCTGAGAACAAGGGTCTGTGTGGGGCAGGGGGTGGACTCACTTGCTACCAGCAGGGAAGGGCAGGGTCTCTGCTCCCACCGGGGGGCCTGGCCTCGGTTGGCCCTCGGCCCCCTGCCCCCCAGCTGCCCCAGGGGTCTCCCAGGCCTGCTGGTCCTCTGGTAGGGAGGGAGGGCAGGGACCGGGCAGCATGCCTGGGCCCCTGGGAGGCACTGCCTCGGGGACCCTGGCTTTGCCCCTGTGAGTCAGACCTCCGTGCTTCCCCCATAGCCCCTGACCCCGTGGCTGCCTGGGGCCCTGGGGAGGGTGAGGGTGGGGTGGCCGCCAGGCTGGCGGGCTGACAGGGCAGGGAGGGCAGCGTTTCTGGGAATTGTGTGGGGGAAGCACATTGTTAGAGCCAGCCTGGAGCAGGCCGCTGGGGCTGCCGGTGGCCTCTGGGGAAGCCTCCTGCCTCCCTGAGACAGCCTCCAGGGGAGGGCGCTGGGCCTGGGCCAAGGCCCTGGGCGGGGCTGGGACTTTCCGAGAGAGAGTCACTGCCCTGGCCCGGGCGCTTCCCATTCCGCAGACTGTGGGACTGAGGTCCAGAGGCCTGGCTGTGGCATTGGCAAAGCCAGGAGCAGTGGGTCCAGTCCCCATCCCTGTCCTCGTCTGCTGCCACATTAAGCGGGGCACTCTTGCTGGACCTAAGTCCCTGGTCCCTGCCCTGCCTGTCCTCAGAGACCAGCATCCAGGACCTCAGGACTGGCTGGGGTCACAGTGGGCTGGAGGGTCTGGTGGAGTGGGGTGCAGAGACAGCCCCCGGGGGCCCGGGCTGGGACGGTGGGGCCCCTGCTCATCGGCCACGGAGCACGGGGCCTCTGTGTGAGTTTGGCAGCACAAGGTTTCCCACCGTGGCCCTGCCTCGGCCAGAGGGGAAGCGCGGATGCGGCCACTGGGGTCACGGCCAGCTCAGGCAGGCAGGGGGCGGGGGACACAAATAGAAAAATAAATGGCCTGAGCTTCCGATGTTTCCTGGACTTGGGACGGGGGTGGGGGCTGACCTATGGGCCAAAGATGCAACAGGCCTGGTTAAGTGGACCCTGGGGTTTTCCCCCAGACCCCTGTTAGGGCATGTCTTCCCCTCAGAGGGAAGATCCTGTGGCAGATCCTGTGTCTCTGTCCATGAAGGCAAGTGTGGAGGGCCTCCTGGAGGAGGTGACAGAACCCTGATGGATGAGCCAAGGGGGCTCAGTTCCAGGGAGATGGTGTTCCTGGTATGGAGGCCTGGTGCGGGAGGCAATGGCTGGTGAGTCTGGGAAGGTGAGCAGGGTACCCCCTCGCCCTGTGGCAGCTCCTGGTTGGGGTCCTCTGCCCCCAGCTGCAGATCACTTTGTCCTGGCTCCCGCTCTGGGCACAGCAGGCCTGATGGCAGGGAGCATGGAGCAGCAGTGCCCCCCTCCACCTACCTGCAGGCCCTTCCTCCCTTCAGGCTACATGTGTTTCCTGAGCACCTACTGGATGCCAGACTCTGCTCTCAGGGCTGGGGACGGGGCAGAGCGGGGAACACATGGTCCTCGCCCTCTGAGTGCATCCCCTGGGGCACAGATGCCTCACTAACCAGTTCACGGTGGCCCCGCACGTGTGCGTGTGTGCGTGTGTGCGTGTGTGCATGCCAGAGATGCATCAACAAGGAAGGTTCTTCAGCGGCAGAGGGGCTGGGGTGGGCTCTGGAGGGACGGCACCCTGTCGGGGTAAATGTCCCAAGGAGAATCCAATGGTTCTGATGTTGTCACCCTTAGTGTGAAGCTTCCTGAGGGCACAGGAGGGTCTGGTGGCCCAGGCAGCTTGTTGGGGGAAACTCCATGGAGGAGGAAGTTCCCAAGGTCGGTAAGGTCCAGAGGGGTCTGGGGCGTGAATGCTCTGAGCAAGTTCCCATAGGTCGGAAGTTCATGAGGGCCCAGGACCAGGGATTTCAAAAGTGTGGTCTAAAGCTGGGAGTGTTGGGGTTGTCAGTGCTACAAGCCCCAGAAGCGAGGGCCTCTTGCCAGGACTGGCCACATTGCCCTGGCTGCTTCATAGTCCTGGCCAGGTGGCTGTGGCTTTTCTTTGTGGGCCCGAGCCAGGCCAGCTGGTCTGTGGCTCACTCCCGCCACCTAGAGGCCCCCTGCTCCTCACAGCCCACTGGGGCCATCACCTGCTGAGCCACAGGCAGGGTCGCCCCCCCAGATTCCAGGCTAGCTGATTGCCCCAGGTGGGTCTACACCCTGCCCCATGCAGAGGCTGCTTCCACTCAGGGCTGGACCATGACAGGGGTTGGCTCCTGTCATAAGGGCTGTGGCTCCCAAATGGGAAGCCCCTCCTCTGCCACCCACCCCACCTGCCCTGTCCACTCTTTTCTCCCCATCATCGCCCTACCATGGCAAGGCCAGCACTGACCCTTCCACACCTACCCAAGCAGGGTCCCCAGATGCCCTCATGTGGCCCAACAGGCGGAGCCCACTGCCAGGGCCCCCCAGACCCTGCGGGGATCCCCTGACCTCCCAGCCCTTGTCCTGAAGGGGTGCAGCATCTGGGGCTGCCTCTGTCTGCAGCCTTGGTGGGCCTCCATGGAGACCCCCTGAGACATAGTGGGCTCCTTATGAGCTCTGTCTTTTGTGGCTCTTCCCGAGTCCAGGAGGTAGAGGCCAGCTGGCATCTCGTGGAGAAGGGAAAAGGCCCATGGCAGGTGGTCTGGGACCTGCACTCTGGCTCAGCACAGGAGAGTGCTAGTTCTCAAATGAGGGCTCCCCTCGGTACCATGTCCTTCTGCCACATCATGGGGACAGAGTGCACACAGTAGAATTCATAGGATTATACAGGAAACCGATTATCCTAACGTGGTTATGAAAATATTTTCTAAAATGTGTTGCATAGAAACCCGAGTGCTTCTTTTTTTATGTTTTTGTTTTTTGAGACAGAGTCTCGCTGCTCTGTTGCCCTGGTAGGGTGCAGTGGTGTCATCATAGCTCACAGCAACCTCAAACTCCTGGGCTCAAGCGATTCTCCTGCCTCAGCATCCTGAGTAGCTGGGACTACAGGCATGCGCCACCACGCCTGGCTAATTTTTTCTATTTTCAGTAGAGACGGGGTCTCGCTCTTGCGCGGGCTGGTCTTGGGCTCCTCAGCTCAAGCGATCCTCCCACCTCGGCCTCCCAGAGTGCTAGGATTATAGGCCTGAGCCACTGCACCCGGCCTCTGAGTGCCTCTTTCTTAACTCACTGAAAAACAAGATGTGGGGGTGGGCTGAACAGCCACTGCAGTTGCCAGCAGCAGTGATGTGTGCGGTGTCAGAAGCAACAGTCACCGGTGTGAAGCAGCTGTGGTCTGTGCTGTGGTCAGTCATGGGCCCTGCTGACTAGATGTGGCTCGTGGCTTTGCTCCTAACTGAAGGAGTGGTATGTTTCCCCCAGAGGTCAGCAGAAAGCAGAGGGTGATTTCTTCCTGCTCAGTCGTTTTTCCATCAGGAGGTTGGTCACTGACCCCTTGAACCATTCAGACCCCATCCCACTCCTCTCTTCTGCCTTACCTGACTCCTCCACAGCTCCCAGACCCTGTCTCTGTCTTATCCCCCGTCTCGGGGCTTTTGTCCCTCCCCACAACTTGGGGGAGGTTGTTGGGACTGGAATGGAAACTCAGACCACCATCCCACCTCCCAACCCCTGGAGCACCCTCTGCAGCCCTGAAACGCAGTCCCCAGCCCTCCTGAGCCTCTTCCCTCCTTGGGGCACCCGGCTTGCCCGCGGCCTGTACCTCTGACCTGCACAGAGGTATCACAGAGGACAAAGACCCCAGGGCCCCACCCCGGGGGTGCAAAGGACAGGGGTCTTTGTTCTTAACCAGCTCCCTAGATAATGCTATGAGAGTCACTGTGCTAGGGCATCTTTGTGGATTGAAACATTCAAATGAGCCAAATATTGAAAAGCATCCCTCACGCAAAGTCCCCTTACTGGGTCGGTTGACCCAGGCAGGGTCAAGGGTGGGGCCTCCGTCTGGTTTTCCAGGTACCTGTGTGTGCTCCCTCCCTAGAACTTTGTGCTTGTCTGTCCTGAGGAGCAAGCAGATGGGGACCAGCCTCACTGCTGGCTCCATGACAGCAACTTTTTAGAGGGGGTTGGGTGCTGGCACCTTGCCGGCACCTCAGAACAACCTGCACAAACTCTGCACAAACTCCTCTGACGGCATGGTGATGCTTCGGGGAGGGCTGTCCTGGTCCTCTTCCCTTTCTGACTTTAACCTTATGATGAAGCTATGCTGGGATCCACTGGACACACACCTGCCTACTTCGTTCTTCTCCATGCTGACCATCTGAGTTCAAGCTTCCTGCCCAGGAGGGCTGCTTCTGTGTCTCGGGAGTTCCAGTCCTGATGTCTGGAGGTCTCTCCCAGCTCGAGGGTAGGGTTGCCTTTACATGGTCTTCGAATCAACTCAACCCCGTCTGTTGGAGAGGCCTGTATCTCTGAG
This sequence comes from Lepilemur ruficaudatus, assembly GCA_963574885.1. Lineage (NCBI taxonomy): Eukaryota > Metazoa > Chordata > Mammalia > Primates > Lepilemuridae > Lepilemur > Lepilemur ruficaudatus. Next base: position 54,263 of record CAUYRT010032601.1, on the reverse strand, counting down.
CGCCGGCTATGCTGCTTGCATGGATGTGTCCAGTGTCCCCATGGATGACAGGGAGCCAGCTTTGAAGCCTTGCGGCCTGGATCTCTGAAGCCATGTTTTCTGGGGTTCCTTCTGGTTCCTGCACAGGGGCAGCTCCTGTGCTGGTTCTGTGGGACCCTGGTTGGTTACTTACCAACCATTGAGAGGGTGGTTGAAAGGTCAGTGGCACTGGCTTCTCCTGGTCCCCTTGGTATGGCTGGACCCCCCAAGGCTTCACACATGCTCAGACCATGGGATTCTGGCCACAAGGACTTGCTTGGTTGGGCTGGGCTCAGAGCTAAGGCCCCAGCTCACAGTGAGGGGCAGAATTAGAGTCAGTATGGAAGCTAGAGGTGTTGTTTGCATCCATCACAGAGCCTTTTGTCTTTGCTCTCTACAAAGAATTCCATCCTTTTCCCTTATGATTAAGATAAATCTCTTCCATCATTAATAAGGGGGGAAATGAATCTTATAACTGACCATATTTCCCTTTTCACTTCGGCTGTTGGGGAGCTTATTCATACCTAATGCCACCGACAGCTCAAGGCATGGTCAGCCTCAGTCATCTGGCCATCCCACCTGCCACCTGGCCTCATAGCTTCTTGGTCTGAACTTCAGTGACCACGGGCCCCACAACGCTATAGGTATCAGTCCCTTGGTCTGCACCATCCTCCAACATCGCGCCCCCTCCAGCAAACAGCCCAGCACCTGCTGCATTACTGAGGAGGTGGCAGGCATCTGCCGGATGCTGCCTGGCACCTCTCCCCTTCCCAACCCTCCCAGGCAGGGGAAGCCCCTTTGGCTGCGTGCCGCCTGGCCGGCCCGGGGACGAGCCACGGCAGTGGAGACGAGAACTGACTGCCCTTGCTCCGTTGCCTGCCCCGTTTTCAGGCGTGAATCAGCTCACGCGTTCTTGACAGCAGCCCTGCGAGGCGGACACTACTGCCGGCCCAATGTCACAGTGGGGAGACCGAGGCACAGAGCAGCCGGCGAGCAGAGCCCGGACCGCACCTCGGCAGGCTGACTGCGGAGGCGGGGACCTTGTCACCGCGGCCCGGCCCCTCCAACGCCACAGCCCCACGGGGGCCCTCCGCGCGGCTCCGGGAGGGCGAAGGGCAGGACTTCCAGCGGGGTACAGCCGGCCAGGCAGGAGCGCGGGGCTGGGAGGGGCCGAGGCGCGCTGCGGGGGCGCCCCGCTGGCCTTGCTCGGAGGGCCGCCCCGAGGGCCCGGAGGCTGGGGGGAAGGGGGCGGTGCCGGGACCGCGGGCTCAGGGGGCGCGTCAGGACTACACTTCCCAGGAGGCCGTGCGAGCCGCGGCGCCTCCTGGAAGTTGTGGTCCCGGGCGGGGCGACGGGCGCAGGGGCGGCGGGCGCAGGGACTACACTTCCCGGGATGCAACGCGCGGCCGCGGGGGCCGGGGGTTTGAGCCGGGGGTCCGCGGCCCGCGGCGGGGCTGAGTCGGCTGCGGCGGGCGCAGGAGGCGGCTGCGGCCGGGGCCGGGTTCCGGGCCGGGCGGCGGAAGCGGGCGCGGCGGGCGCGGGGGCCGCTGTTCCTGAGGCGATGATGGGCAAAGAGGAGGAGATTGCGCGGATCGCCCGGAGGCTGGACAAGATGGTGACCAAGAAGAGCGCGGTGAGGGGCGCGGGCCGCCAGGACCCCGGGACCCCCGCCCCGTCGAGACCCCGTCGAGCTCGCCGACCCCCGTCAGGGCGGGGAGACCACCTGAGGGGCAGGACGAGGCCCTGCCCCGGCAGAGACTCCCGGGACGCGGGGAGACCCCCGCCCGTGGCCGAGACCCCTGTCCTGCCCTTCACCCCCGCACTCCCGCAGAGGCCGCGGTCGGGCCTGGACCTTGTCCCAGGAGCCACGCTCTGGACTCAGACCCCTCCTGCCTGGCTGAGACCCCGCAGAACCGGGCTCTGCACCCTTCCCTGCCCCCTAACTGCAGACCCCCTGCCTGGCCAGTGGACGACTTCCTAGGCCCCACCGCCACCGTACAACTCAGCCCTTCCTCACAGACCGCCTGGCCCCCGTGCCTTCCTCCATCCTGGCCTGGGCACCCTCACGGGGCCTCCACTGTTCCCCGTCGAGCCCTGCCCCCAGCTTGGAGCCCTCTCCCCCCATTGGTCTCCCAATGCCCTTTGCCGCCTGCGAGAGTTTGGACCCCTTTCCCCTGGAGCTATAATGCCTCCTGCACCCCCTTCTGGCCGGTGTCATCCCCCTTCACAGGCCTGCCAAAGGCCTTTCCTGGCTGTGAGGTCCGTTTTCTTCTCTGTCTATCCCCACCCTGCAAGAACCAGGTTTCTCTAATAAATTCTTTTCCTTCCTTAGCCAGTACTCAGCCAGCAGCCACTGGGGTGTGGGTAGATGCGTAGACACCCTCGAAAAAGAGACTGCTGTGTGAGACCTAGGAGGTCGAGCGAGCCTGGCCTGGCAGTGTCTGGGCACTGGAGCCTCCGGCCAGCTCTGCTCACTATGCAGCCTGGGCCTCTTGTCGTCCAGTGGCCACAGTGAGCCATTGGAGGCTGCTTATGAGGCCTCTGGGAGGGGCCAGGCCAGTGGGGGTCCAATTCCAGCATCGTGACCTTGGCAACCTGTGCAATCTCCACAACCTCCTACAGAAGCATCCTTAGCAGATGGTACTTGCCTTATGGGGCGTGGGGAGGGGTCCAGGAGTTCATACGGAGTGCCTGGCTGGCTCAATAAACATGACCTGTGCCCTCCCACCCAGACTGTGAGCTGCTGGGACAGGGCTGAGCTGTGTGTGTGCTGGGCCAGCCCGGGGTGGTGAAGGTGGCTGAGTCATGGGCTTTCCATGGCTCGCGCAGCCACCCCAGGGCTGTGTGACTGCAGTGGGGATGTGGGGAGAGCTTTTTGGGCTGAGCAGGATTGAGTCTAGCTTCCTGTTGACCATGGTTCTGGGCTGGGGTCTACACTGGGAAGGGGCGGGCTCCCCCTCATTCATTCATGCTGGAAGCAGCCCCCCTCCATTGTGTTCACACCCCCACACACCCCGAGAGACCGTGGGCAGCACAAAGTAGGGGTGTGTAAGTGATCTGTAGCTGTTTCCAGAGATGAGCAGAAAATGAAGTTGCCTCCCTTCTTAAAGGAGACAAAGCACAAAAGATAAAGCCAGGAGCAAATGTGGGTGGTGGAACCTGGGGAGGCCCAGGTGGGTGGGTGGCTCTGGTCAAAGCATGAGCAGAGTGGGGGTGGAGGCCACTGTGGAGTGGGGAGTTAGAGCCAGCAGAGGCTCCTGGTGGGTTCCAGTGCCTGAGGCCCCTTGGGAAACTTGCGGGCTGTATTTGGGGTTTTTGTGCCTCTCTGGTCTTGAGCCCACTGGAAGCCACATTCCCTGGTGTGCAGCACTCTCAGGGAGCAGTGCCTTTGGTTCTGGTGATCACGTGTCCCCTCTGAGGGGTTCACCTGAGGGCTGGACTCTGGACAGCCCAAGGGGCAGGGCTTGCCTGGGGGGTTGTGTGAGGAGGGGACTGCACCCTAGGCAGAGCTGCCACCTGGAGTAGGGGGTGGGTAGGCCAAGCCCCTGCCATGGCCTGTGGGTTGCAGGACATCTGAGTGGCTGGGTCAGCTCACCTATGGTGTGGGGAAGGATGCACACATGGAATCCCATCAGTATGTTCACAGGGGACTGGGGCTGTTGAAAGCAAACCGGAGGAGGAGGGTAGGGTGGTGCATGGCACAGTTGCAGTTTTAAGTAGGAGAGGCCTTGCTGAGAAGCTCTGAAGGGAGGGTGGGCATGAGCCCTATAGATACCCTGGGAGCGTGTTCCAGGCACTGGGACAGCAGGTGTGAAGGTCCTGGGGTGAGTGGCCCGGCACCCTTGAGGCACATTGAGGCACTATGCCTGGAGTGAAGGCGTCGTAACCTGTTTGTGCCCAGCCTCTTCCCTGTGTGAAGTCTTGGAGGAAACACAGAGCTTGAGGGGTGAGATGAGGCAGAGGAGGAGACTGGGGCCTGTTGCAACAGTGCAGGCGACTGCTTGGGGATAGCTCAGAAGCCTGGAGGACTGACTGGGAGTGGGGTTGTGGGCCTTGTGGGTGTTGGCTGTGGCTGTGCCAGGAATGGAGGTGCCCTGAGGGTTTGGCCTCAGCACAGGACACTGAGGTTCCTGGGTGGCCTTTCCCAGCCGGCGGGGCACTTTGGGGAGAGGCTGCCCTGCACACCAGGGCGTGGACAGACAGGGAGTGAGCGAGCTACCTGTGTGGCCCTGGTTGCAGGGGAGGGACTGGCGTTCCCCTCTGGTTTGGTCCGTGACCTGATGTGACAGTGAGGCCCGTCAGGTCATTGCCATAGATGTGGGTCAGGAAGTTGTGTGACCTGTAATGAGTGGGACTCCCTTCTCATCCTGCCCTCGGGTGGGGGCAGGAAGGGCCCTTTGCCATGGTGCAAGAACAGGTGGGCAGAGCCCTGGGTGTCTCCAGGTGGAGGAACAGTGGCTTCCCTCTTGCCCCAGGTGGAATCTCCAACTTGCCACTGCCTTATGTCCCCTGCAGTGAGCAGGAGGAGGTGAGATTGTCCACTGAGATCTAAAGTCCTTTATGAAGGTCCCCCTTCTCCTTCCAGGAGGGAGCCATGGACCTGCTGCGGGAGCTGAAGGCCATGCCTGTCACGCTGCACCTGCTCCAGGTAGGTCCCTGCCCCAGGCCCATGACAGCTCCTGGGAACAGTCCAGAGGACAGCAGTTCTAAGGGCACCCAGCAGGGCTTGCCCACCCTCCCCCTACTCCCAGTCCTTGGTTGGCACAAATACCTGTTCTTGAGGAGAGGGTCTCTGCTCCTCTCTGGTGCTCGATGAGACAGGGAGGGGAGTCTGGGGACAACCTATCCTGTCCTTGATGGCCAAGGCTCCTGGGTTCCAAACGGGACAGTACCCATGAAGAGAGGCATCTACCTCCCCCGCCAGGCCCAGCCCCTGCCCTGTGGGAGCCGCTAAGGGTCTGCTGGGAGGCTCTGACTTCCGGGACAGGCTCCCACTGCCACCCAACCAGGCTGCTTGCCTTGCAGTCCACCCGAGTTGGGATGTCTGTCAACGCCCTGCGGAAGCAGAGCTCCGACGAGGAGGTCATTGCGCTGGCCAAGTCCCTCATCAAGTCCTGGAAGAAGCTCCTGGGTGGGCATCAGGCAGTGCCGACTGAGCTCTGGGGCAAGGGACCCCTGAAAAGTGCTGCTCTTTTGCTGGTCAGCACAGCATAGGGTGCTGGCAGTGCCGCCTCTGAGCTGGGCCGCCCAGGAGTCGGGTGGTGGCACACCTGGGCCAGGAAGTGCCCAGCTCAGGGGCTAGGAGCTGACTGGTGGCTTTCCATCAGCGTCAGCTGGGAGGGGTGGCCTGGGAGGCATGGCTGGGGGGACAAGGGTGTGTGCTGGGGAGGGGGTTCCAGGGAGAGAAGAAAGTGGGGGCCGGGACCTGAGCTGACAAGCATGGGGGGTGGCTAAGAGCCCTAGAGGGACTGAGCTGAGCTGGGGTGGGTCACACCAAGGTGGGGGAAGGGTCAGATGCTCCAGGAAGAGAGGGGAAGGGGGAGGGAGGAGGTGGGGCCACTGCAGCTGCTCAGAGGGAGCAAAGGGGCTGCCTCAGGCCAAGGAAGGGCTGAGTTGGACAGAAGGCAGCCTCTTCCTGCGCACTAGGGGTGTGCACTAGTGGGTGACTAGGGTGACAGAGACGCCCCTGCCTGGGACAGGAGGGCAACCGCACCTCTGGACCCTGGGAGGGGGGGCCCCTCCCAACTCCTCCCCAGCGCTGTCTACACCCTTGTGAAATGGCCACAGGACCTGGGCCTCTCTCCAGCCCTGTGTGGCCGTTGGGCCACACGTGGCACAAGCCCAGTACAGGCCATGGGCCTGGCTCCACCTAAGGCAGGGGTTTAGAAAGAGCCTTGTGGGGGAATGTTTGGTCTGGCCAGCTAGGACAGGCAGGAGGGTGGACCCCAGAGAGGCCCAGAGGTGGCCTGCTTGAGCTGGGGTGTGTGTGGGAAAGGGTCCGGGGAGGTGGCCTCCAGGCCACAGAAGCTGATGAAGGCTTGCTGGGCAGAGAGGGCCTGTCAGCAGAAAGGCTTGGTGGGCTCCTGGCCCTTGCTCCATCTGGCTTGGCTGGGTGCTGGGGGCCGGGGCCAGGGGCTAGGGGGCAGGGCTGGCGGCAGGGCTCGTGGTCTAGCTGAAGCGGCGCCTGGGTGGTGATCTGTCCTTCCCTCCTGATCAGCCCGTCCCCTTGTTTCTGGGCAACTGCAGATGCTTCAGATGCCAAAGCCAGGGAGCGGGGGAGGGGCACACCTTTGCCCACGTCGTCCTCCAAGGATGCCGCAGAGGCCACGGATCCCAGGTAGCACACCTGGAAGGCAGGTGCACACCCTCCTGCCTCCTAGCCTCAGTTTCCTCAGCAGAGAAGGGGTGCCTGGGGACTGCTCTGAGGGAGGGGCTGTCTCGGGGGTGGGCTATGCACAGGGCTAGTCAGCCTCATGCTGGACACTACGTCTCATGGCTGAGTCCCACGCGTGCTGACCATCTGGGACATGTGGCTGTGTCCACCTGGCTGTCAGTGAGCCACCCTGACGCTGTCCTCTGCAGAGAGTGGACCTGCAGGAGCTCCCTGCCCACTGCCCCTGAGACTCTGTCCTGGGTTTAGTTCTTGGTGGCCCCCCCAGTCTCACTCGAGGGCCCCTCTTTCTGTAGAGTCTCGCCCAGAACCAAAGGTGCCTGGCTCCCCTCTCCCGCAGTGCATGTGCAGTGTGGACACTGCTGACCAGAGTCCAGTGAGGGCTTTGCTGCTGTGGAGGCTGGGAGCTCAGGGGCAGGCTGTGGTCAAGAGCCTGCTTTGCGCTTGACTGGACTGGGTGGCATGCCCAGGGCCGGGGCAGGACAGGACAGGCTGAGCTCTGGACTCATGGCGTCGCTGTGTGGCACAGCCCATCTGCACACCTGCTTGAGTTAATTTTCCTCCGGGAAGCCTGTGACGGCAGAATCCGCTCTTGGGTGACCCTCAGCCTGTTTCCCCCACAGGCAGCTGTAGGTCTCTGCCTGTCCCCCACCTGGCAGCAGCCATGGCTGCCATCAGCGGAGAGGTGTCCGCAGGAGGCCTGTGTCCTGGGCCTCCCGGAGGGTGTGAACACCAAGAGGTGGCAGTAACCACACAGCCCATCCTGACCAGCTGGCAAAGCTGCCCAGGTGCTGGTTGCTGGGGAGGGATCTGGCATCCTGTTCCCACTTGGGGAGTGCACGCTGACCCACGGGGGGCCTTGAGCCCCTCCCTTGGCCAGCTGGATGGAGACAGGCTCACAGCTATAGCTGGTTTGGGGACATGGACTGTGCCAGATCATCTGCTCTCTTGGGACCAGCGTCTCACTGGGCTGCACACCGCCCTCGGAGCCCACCTGGCCCTGCCTCTCTCCAGACGCAGGAGGCCAGAGCTGCCCAGGACGCCACCCACACCGAGGATGACCACGTTCCCTCCAGTACCCGTCACCTGCGACGCCGTGCGCAACAAGTGCCGTGAGATGCTGACTGCTGCCCTGCAGGCGGACCGTGAGTGCCCGGTGGGCCCTGACCCCTGACATACCAGACTCAGGTGGCCTGGGACCCTGCCTGCCCCCAGAGGCTTACTTCTAGAGAGACGGCCCTCCTCTCCCAGCCCATCGTCATGACCCCGGGAGCGGGTGGGGTCTTTGGGGATATTAGAGTGCTGGGGTTGTGGGCGGTGTCCTCCAGGGACATGGCTGTCCTCTCTAGCTGCCAGGGTGTGGTACAGGCAGAGACGGCAGTGGGGCAGCTTGTCAGGGCTCCCTCTTGCAGATGACCACCTGGCCACTGGTGCGGACTGTGAGCGTCTGTCGGCCCAGATTGAGGAATATATCCTTTGTGCAGGGGCTTCCGGGCCAGGGGTTTCTGGTGGAGTCAGGGGGCCACTGGGCCCGGCACCCCTGGTGGCTGCTGGACACCACTGCCAGGCTGTCAGGGCCCTCTGGGCGGTCACCTGTTGGGGCAGTTGGGCAGCCTGGCCCCAGGAGAGGCCTCCCTGGACTGGCTGAGGGGCTGATTCTGCCCACTGGTGCTGTCCCTGGGGCCTTGAGCCTGAAGCTCCATGCCAGCCAGGAATGGGTCATGGAGGCCCAGCCCTGTGGCCCCTCAGCTCAGCACCAGGGCTGGGTGGGCAGGCTGACTCCTGTGGCCAGACAGAGTCTCCCCGGCCTCCAACCTGGCACGCCCCGCGGTGTGGCGGGTGGCAGCTGGAGGGCAGCGGCTTTGGCCTCAGATGGGTCCTTAAACGCCTGCACGCATCTTCCGGGACGTCGGGAACACAGACATGAAGTACAAGAACCGCGTGCGGAGCCGCATCTCCAACCTGAAGGACGCCAAGAATCCTGACCTGCGCCGGAACGTGCTGTGTGGCGCCATAACGCCCCAGCAGATCGCGGTGATGACGTCAGAGGTGAGCCCCTGTTGGAGGGGCTGAGGGCCGCCCCTGCGGAGCGTGGGCTAAGCAGTTGGCCCTCCACCTCAGGAGATGGCCAGCGACGAGCTGAAGGAGATCCGCAAGGCCATGACCAAGGAGGCCATCCGAGAGCACCAGATGGCGCGCACGGGCGGCACGCAGACGGACCTGTTCACCTGCAACAAGTGCAGGAAGAAGAACTGCACCTACACACAGGTGAGCAGCGCTGGGGGCGTCCGGCGCCCTCCTTGGAGCTCATGCCTGTCCCCTCCACTGGGCGGCAGGGCCGCTCTCACCCACACCTGGACATGGCGCCAGGGCTGTGGTCCAAGCTTGGGTTTCTCTCTGAGCCTCTCGGGCCCTGACAAGGCCAGGGAGTGACAGTCACCTTCAGTGCCTACTCCCCTACCCAGGACCCTTGGCCCCAGGCGGCGTCTCTGGTGGTAGGGCCCTCTTGTCCCAGCGTGCTGAAGTGGAGGGCCAGGCCTTGCCCGGCAAGGAGGTGTCATGACTGTGGGTGCTGGTGGAAGGGCAGTGTGGCCGCAGGACCCTCAGACCCTGCCATGGAGGAGGACACTGAGGTGCTCTGGGGAGACTGTGTGGACCCCACGAGATGTCGGGGCCTGGTAAGAGGAGTGTGGTTCGAGGTGGCTGCTGCACCGGCAGACAGGGCTCGTGAGGGGCAGTCTTCCCTTGTGGGCCGCACAGGGTCTGGGTCTGTGCAGGGCCCGGCCTGCTCCCGCCCCTAACTGCTGGTCAGAATTGGCCCTATCTGTGGGGTGAGGCTCACCCTCGGGCCTTCTGAAAGGCACCACGCCATGGGGAATCCTTGCTAGACCCCCACTGTGGGGTCCTTCTTACCAGGGACTCTCCCGCCCTCAGCGGAGTCCAGGCCCTGCAAGGCTCAGGCCCACACAAGGGCCTCTGCCATGGTGGACCATCTCCCCTCTCCCCCTGAGGCTCAGGAAGGTCGGGGTTGTGGGCAGCCTCAGAATAGGTCACCCATGGGAGTCCAGGTACCGCAAAAGCAGCACTGCCAAGGCCGGGGACACCCTCTGCTGCAAAGCCCAGAGGTGACCCTGGGTTCACTCCGCCCTGCCCACAGGTGCAGACCCGCAGCTCTGACGAGCCGATGACCACCTTCGTTGTCTGCAACGAGTGTGGAAACCGCTGGAAGGTAGGTGGGTCAGCCCAGGCTGCCCCCCGACCCTGCTCTCAGGAGGTGGCTGTCCTGGCTGGGTGGGGTCTGTGCTGTGAACTACTGACGGCTGTGTCCAGCCAGCCTCCTGGGAGTCTCGGGGGTGGGTGGAGACCCCAGCCCCGGGTAGACTTGTCCTGCTCCCCACCCTGGATGCCACTCGCCTACTTCTTGCAGTTCTGCTGAGCCCTCTTGCAGATGTCCTGCAGCCCCGGGCCATGGCCAGTGCCAGCCCTCCCTAGTCCTGGATGGACACAGCCTCTCTGGAGGCCCCTGAAGGCAGCCCACCCTGCCCCCACCCTGCCTGCCTGGAGTGCACCTTTCTGCTCATTTCCCTCGTTATTAAATGTTTCTTTTTGCCACCATGCTGTCCTTGGCCCTTGCTCCTGGAGGGCCCCTGTGTCCTTTCCATCCCCTGCTGCTGCTGGACAGCACTGCTCCCTGGGGTCAGGCAACACTGGGCTGGGCCCTGGTGGGCCAGTGCTGGCGGAAGAGCTCGACCGACCCTCAGAGGGATCACCTCTGCCGTAGGGTTCAAGGACCTGGTGGTTCTGCCTGTGCACGTGTGTGCGTGGTACAGGCCCACGAGCTGTTGGACAGGTGGGGAGAGGGCCCTGTGTGCACGCAGCCACCTAGGGTCCCCTGCAGGCCTTGGATGGACCACCCTGCCTGTTGTCCGCCCCACCTTCTCAGGCGTGGGCAGCTTAGGGCCCGGGTCCATGCCCCCCAGGACGGCTTGTCCCGCGCATCCTGGCTGTTTGTGGAGTTCACCCTGTAGCGTGGCGGTCTCAGGACCCTGAGCCAATTCCAGCTTCAAACTGCTTGACTTCCCAGAAATTCGGGACAATGGAGTGGTGAGCACTTGCCTGGAGGGGCCTGCGCGACGAAGATGGCGTCGTGCCCAGCATCAAGGGACTCTCCCTGCTGGCCTGCCTCCGGGGGACACCCTTGATACCTGCTGGGGACCCTGTCCGCCAAGGGTCTGGGCGGCACGTCCCACTGCGTCCCAAGCCTTCGTGAGGTGCTGTGGTCATGCTGTGCTGACCCATTTACGGCTCAGGAGGCTGAGGCCACTGCTCTGAGGTGTCAGAGGGAGCGTGGGGTGGCGCAGGGCGCACAGGGCTCTGTCTGCCCTCCAAGCGGGCACTAGAGCCCACGCGCCCGCGCCGAGGCCGAGTCTGGGATGACTCCTCATTCTCTCATTTCCCCACAAGCCTGGAAATACAAGAGAGACTTTTCTTTTAAAAATATCTCCAATAATAAGACATCCTATTTTGGGGTGGGGATGAGGAGAGAGAGATAAATATGAAAACATTTTTTTCTTTTTTTTAGATAAAACACAGTAAGGACACGTTTCCAGATTTAAAGTTCATGAGCATATAAAAAAAAATTGGGTCCTGTCACCTTGAGCCTGATTCTGAGGTGCAGACAGTCCAGGTAGAAAGGTCTTACGTTATAAAACTAGGTATCTGGAGGTCCCACTGTGCGGCAAAGGCACGTCTTCACCTCTGGCTGCCTGAGGAGGAGGCCCCCTCGAGGCTCACAGGTCCCAGGTGCTTCCTGGGAGGGCCCCTCCTCTCCCCAGGCAGGAGCACCGGGCCAGCCAGCCAGCCGCAGGCTGCGAGGGGCTTCAGGCCGCCCTGCACCCGGAGCTCCTGCTGGGCCTGCGGACAGAGCCAGGGGGTGCCACCTTCCCCTCTGAGGTCGGGATGGCCTCCAGGGCCCCAGCCAGCTGGGCTGGGCCTTCAGGTGTGCGCCCCGACACCCGTGCTGGTGTGAACACGTGCAGGTAACCCAGAGTCTGCCCATGGGGGGCCGGGTGTGCTGCCTAGGCCTCAGAGGAAGACTGTGAGGCCCCCCGGAGCAGCAGGGCGCGGTAAGTGGGGGAGCTGAGGAAGCGAGGGTAGGAATCCCGGTGCATGAGCGTGTAGATCTGCAGCTGCGCGTCGTCAAACGTGTGCGCGGACGGCTCCTGCATCTTCTTGTTGATGCCCTCGCGCACACGGGAGTCCAGGCTCACCTGCGGGAGGCGGCACCGAGGTCAGGGGTCCCAGGAGGTGCCCCCCCGTGGTGCCCGACACAGGCCGCCCCCCGTGCCCGTCCTGGCCGCCGGCGCACCTCCTTGGGGGACAGGATGGACACGTAGTCCTCGTAGATGAGCCGCGCCTTCTCGTCCACCACGTGCTGGTTGGCCTCGGCCTTCAGCTCCTCGCAGGCCAGCCAGAAGAGCATGTTCTCCTCACTGTACTCCGTGCGCAGGAAGGCCCGGAACACGCTGCGGCCCGCCGGGCTGCGCATCAGCTTGTCGAAGGACTGAGCCCAGCTCTGCACCTCCTCAGGGCTCGGCGTGGCACTGCAAGAGGCCATGAGTTTGAGGCCAGGCCACGTCAGGCCCGAGGCCCCCAGCCCAAGCCCGCCCCCCACGCACCCGCTGGGTAGTGGGACTCACCACACTTCGCAGCTGGGCAGGGGCTGCAGCTTGCTCTCCTGGGAGGCCTGCCACGCTCGCCGCCGCCGTTCGTTCCTGGCAGCAGAGAGAAGGCAGTGGTGCCCTCGACACACGGGCCTCCACACGCACACACGCCATGCAGGCCCTCCGCACACGGCAGACACAGGACACGGTGCCTGGCATGTGTGCGAGTCTGCTGCAGGGGGAGCAGCCCCTAGAACTGGCTCCTTTCACACCCTCCTAGGAGACGTCCGCACGCACTGTTGGCCCCTCCTCGCCTGTGCCCACAAGGGTCCAGGTTGCTGTCCCTGCCATAGTGCCCAGGCCACAACCTCTGCCCCTCCTTCCCAGGTCCCCACTGGGACCCTGGGGGCTCCTGTTGTGTTCCACCCCCACCAGGCAAGACCCCGCTCTCAGCCTGACATCGGCCCCGTCCCTCTCTTGCCCCTGCGTCCATGCCGCAGGTCCAACGTGTCAGCAGCGTGTCTTGTCGGCTGATGCAGGCTGAGAGCCTCTGGCCCACACGTCTAACCTGCCAGGTCCTAGAGCCTGACCCCTGAGTCAGGAACCTTCTTTCCTGCCTTAGGGCCTAGTGCCCGTCACCGCCAGGTCAAGTCCATAATCCTGGATGGCCGGCAGACTTCTCAAACCCAGACGTCCAGACAGAGTTCCTCCTGCCCTACCCCTGCCCCCCAGATGCAGGCCCCAAACCTCTTGCCTCCCCGACTCCAAGCTCCTGGCAAGTGCTAACCATTCACGCTCCCTCCCACCCCCGCATCTTGCCTGTTGCTCACTGGGCAGCTGAGCCCACCTTAGGTCCCCGGGTGCTGTCCCCTCAACAGCCAAGGGCCTTCAGCCTGATTAGGGCCAGGCTTCTACAAAGCCTGGAGATGTCCCCTAGCTTCCCTGCACTCCTAGAAAAGCCTTTTACCAGCTGGGAGCCCCACTGCTGCCCTCATGGACACTCAAGACACCCCAGTGCTCTCCTCCGCCACTGCCAAGCAGGCCAATGGGGAAGCTCTTCCCCATCGCCCAGGGCAAGCTGCTCCCTCTTTCTGGCCTCTGCTCAAACAACCCTCCACGCCACACGAGCTGCAGGACCTGTGCCTGCTTTGTTCCACTGTAGGGCCCAGGGCCCAGCCTAGGGGCTCACAGCGGCACCGACAAGATGTGCTGAGTGTACGGGCGCGGCCTCAGCACACCAGTGCGCGAACCACGCGTCACCAGGGCCCGACAGCCCCTGGGCAGGATGATGCTGCAAGGTAGCAGGAGAATCCTGCTTGCAGGGGATGCCTCAGAAGCCACCTGAAAGTCCCATCTTGGGTGTGTGCAGCCCCACCCCTGCCCAGGTGGGCCCTACGTACCAGGAGCAGCTGCAGCAGCAGCACCAGCACAGGCAGCAGGGGTTGCGGCCAGGGGCCGCCCGAGGGGTCGCGTCATGACTGGTCATTGAGGGGGGCCGGTCTGCCTCCTCTGGCCCTGGGTGCTGGGGGAGGACAGAGCCACCTTGGCGTCCAGGCCAGACCCCCCACGCCTCCCCAGACCACACACCCCTCCCCTCACCCACTGGCGGCCACACTCCCAGGGGAAGGACCCTGCTGGCCTCCAGGGTTCAGAGGTCTCCCAACGCCTCGTGGCCCCTCACTTGCCCGCCCCACCTCCCCAGGGAACAGAGGCAGAGGGGGACGCCGCGTACCTGCTTCTCCGCCTCATGCGGGGTGGGCATGGGTGGGCAGAGGAGGTTGCCCAGGCTCCGTGGTGCCAGCTCCCGGACCCTCACCACAGCCTGGGGGTCTGGGGAGAGAGGCCAAGGTTCTGACTGAGAACCTTTGACCCCGGCCCCCACCTGTCAACCTGGGAGGGGTCTCAAGAGGGTATCTCCTCCCTCCTCCTCCTCAGAGCCCTGGAGGAGCCTGCTCCTGCCCACCCCTCCTAGACCTAGCTCTGCCCAGCTTCTGCTCCCACCCTGACCCCCATCAGGGCTGTGAAGGGTCCAGGATCTGGAAGAGGGGGCTGCAGCTGCTTCTGGCTCTTCCTCCCAGGCTGGGCCCCAGATGAGGCCCCCCACAGGAGTTCCGGGACACCCCCATCTGCCCAGTCCCTGGGAAGCCGGAAGCCTGGGTTCCTCTTTCTTGGTTTCCGGCTCCCGGCCCCTCCCAAAGGGGCTGGGGCCCCAAGAGTCTGGTGCTAAGGCTGGTGCGTGGGGGTGGCAGTCAGACATCCTTCCAGAGTGTTTCTGCCCAGAGTCAGGGGTAGGGAGGTGGGTACAGCTGCTCCCCACCAAGAGTCCAGGTCTGTCTATGGGCCACAGTGGACTCAGCCAGGGGCAGCAGGCCAGGCCTGCAGCATTGAGGATTTCAGTGAGACTCAGGGCAGGACTTCCTGAGGGTGTGGGAAGTGGGGCAGGGCATTGGTGAAGAGGGACATGTGCCTCCCAGGGAACATGGTTCTTTGGCTGTGACACCTCCTTACCCCCTGCTGCCACCCAGGGTTTCCCTCCTTCCCTGCCCACTGCCTCCGGCCCCAAGGTCCTAGGCGCAGGGCGCAGGGCACGCCAGCCAGGCAAGAGGGGGTGCCCTGGCCTTGCTCTCCTGTCGCCTCCTCAGAGTCCCTGATGTGGTGCACATCCTTCCAGGTGCTTGGCCACACCTTCTGCGGTAGAGGCACACCCGGGGCACGAAGCCACGAACAGCCCTTGTGCCACCTAAGAAGCTACCATGGGTCCCAGCGTCCCCTTGGGCGATGGTGCAGGGTGGCCAATCAGCATCCTGGAGGCAGTTTTGAACACCTGAGTCCACCACTGCCCAGGTGAGGGCCCTCTGGGCCTCCCTGCATGTCCACTACCCTCCTCAGAGGCCAGGAGGCTTGTGACTTGGATCTACTTTATTTTGTCACTTAATCATTTTTCCCACCAAGCCACTCCCAGCTTGCGCCTTTGAATTCTTGTTTCTGCCCTTGTTGGCCTCTCTGGCCTCCGGGGTCTGTGTGTGTGTGAGCTCTGCTCAGAGGGGGCAAGCCAGAGTTTTGCACACTTAGGGCACCCACTGCCCTTACCCAGATCTGGGGGCAGGTGCAGGGTCCCTGGGGCCTTGGCCCCTCACCTGCTGTGCATCTTCCTCTGAGATCTATGGGTCTCACAGGCTCCCAGTGAGCAGATGGGGAGACAGAGAGTAGCCCTGAGGCTGGGCTTTCCTTTAGGGGTCAAGTTTCTAGGGAAAGGAAGGGGCGTGGCAGCCTGAGGTCTGGTAGCTGTACCCAGCCAGGCTGTGACTTCCTCATCTCCACCCCCACTCAGGGACTCAAACTCCAACACCCTGAGACTGTCTCTCCTGGCAGCCATCTCTGTCCAGCTCTCAGGAGAGGAGGGGACCCACCCATCTAGGGGTTTGAGGCCATGTGCTGGGGTTCTGCTGAGAAGGGAGCCGGCACCTTCTTTCCAGGTGCAGGCCCTGGACCTGGTCGCCTGTCTGGCTCCCTGCACCCTTCTCAGGTCAGCTGGAGCCACCCATGTCCCCATGCTACCCATGGGTGCCCTGGGCCACCCCTCTTCTCTCCTGGGGGGGTACAGAGTCTGAACTAGGGTCTTACGCTTCATCCTGGTATTGGGGGATCCTCCCCTTCCCCAGCCCCCGAAGGCTTTGGCCCCCAAGTCTGGAAGGGGAGAGGCCAGACAGGCAGCAAATCTGGTCTCTGGGGACAGAGGCTCCCTGAGGAGCAGTTGCTGCTTTGCTCCACAGAAGGAAAAAGAACGTCCCCAAGCCTAGCCAGTCCAAAAAAAGAATAAGAAAATGTGACAATCTCAGAAAAAAATGTCATAACCTTTGGGAGGGGGTTGACAGAGGGGCCCCATTCCCAGTCCTTCTGACCCTACCCAGTGCTGCCCCCTCCTTCCATTCGCCGGAGTCCAGCCCCTCGTCCAAGGCAGGACAGTCCTCCCTAGCCCTGTGACCCTCACCCCGGCCCACCTCTGAAGTGGTGGTGGCGACCCCCCACCTTGCTCCTCTCCCAGCCGGTAGCGTCCAGTCTGGGGGAGCCTGTCTCCTCCTTCAGAAGCCCCCACCTCCAGCCGCTGACGCCCCGGGCCCCTACCTCAAGGAACTCGCCGTGGCGCCCCACTCACCAGCGACCCAAAGTGGGGGTGGGGGCGGGAGGGGCCCGGCTGGGTGTGGGCCCCACCCTGGCTGCTGAAGGGGCGTGCACTGCAGCGGCGGGGACTCAAGTCAGACGGCAGGAGGTACTCCTGCAGCGCTCTGGAGGCTGGCGCCAGGAGGCCCCCGATCGGCTGGGGCCGGGGGCGCAGCGCCTCCCCTACAGCTCGCAGGGCCAAGTGGCTGCCCGATCCAACGGGGTGGGGGCGGGGGCGGACAGGGTGTTCCGCCCGGGCCCCTCCCCACCAGGCTTGGGGGGGGCGGGAGACGCGGAAACCTGGGTTCTTCCGGCCCCCACCTTCGAGCAATCACTTCCCCAGGCTCTGAGCTGCAGAAAAAGAGGAACCGGCTGCAGCGCCCCTCCCCCACGCGCGGGGGGCGGGCTCCAGTCTCCCCGGCCCAGGGTCCACGTGGACCCCGCCGCGGGAGTCCTTGGAGTGCGGACCCCGGGCGCCGGCTCGCGAGGCTCCCGTCCCTCACGGCCCGGGGTCGGAGCCGGGAGGGGCCGGGCTGCGGTCCCCGGCGCCGCGCGCACTCACCGGCCGCGCTCCCGAGCCACTCGCGCCGCCGCCAGCCCGCGCGCTCCCAGGTCCGGCCCGGTCGTCGGGGAGGGGGCGCGGGGGCACAGTGCGCAGGCGCCTCGGCCGCACTTCCCCAAAGCGAGGGGCCGGGACTTCCTCGCGCGGGGTGGCGCCGGGTCCGCCCCGCCTGCCGCGCCCCGCCCCGCGCTCGGCCAGCTGCGCGCCCACCCGCCCCGCCCCGCCCCTCGCAGCGCGCCGGCCCCCGGGGCGCCGGGGGTGCTCCGCTAGGTGCGGCGTTGGCGGCGGGGGCTCTGGTCCCTGGGCGGTAGATGGGGGTGCGGCCGTGACCCCCGCTCTATTCGGCGGGGCCCTTCCTGCTGTGCGGTTCTGTGGGGCGTCCGCGGGACTCCGGGGTGGAGGCGCGGGAGCTGGGCCCGCATGCTGCTTGCGCCGCCTGGGTAAGAGGAGGCCGCCGGGACGGACCGACCGCCCGGAGCCGCGTTTGTACCGCGCGGCTAAGAGCCTGTGCTGCGGCGTCTTCCTGAGGAAGGGTAGGGTCCTGTGCTGCGGTGCTGGTGGGAACTGGAGGTGCGAGTTCTTGCGTCCTGTGCTCCACCGAATGCCTCGCGTGGGGCCTGGCTGTGTCCCTGCTGACCCCTCCAGTTGCCCCTAGATGTCCTAAATTTTAAAGCCACGCCGTCCCCTTTGCTATGAATCCGCTATTCCCTTGGCCAACTCTCCTCATCTTTATGACTCGGTACAGGTGTTGGTTGAGTTCCTCGTCCTAGCATGCTTTGGCTCAGGGTCAGAGTGGCCCTGACCCTGCTCTGGAAATGGTCTGCAGAGTGTCTGTGGCCCCATAGGCCGGGCTGTGTGTAGCTCCTGTGCTCCCCAGCACAGGCACCCAGCCCCGCCAGCGCCTGGTGTCAGGGTCCTGCTCATAAAATGCCTTCCAGCTGCACAAGGAGTAGGTGCACATGTTTAACAGAGCTCTGAGAGGTGCAAAGGAAAGTGATTTTACAAGTCTTCTTCATTGATTTGGCAAGTATCTGGGTGTCCCTTGTGTGCCAAGTGGTGGGACCCAGCAGGGAGCAGGACAGGACAGCCTGGAGCTGACTGCTGGGGGCGGGGCGAGTGGTGGGAAGCAGACAAGAAAGGACTGGGTGAGCGGTGGGGCGGGCACTGCATCCAGGGAGGCCTTGCTGAGCAAACAAGGGGTGGGGGAAGGCCTGGGGGGGGTGGTCAGAGATGAGGGGGCCCTGGACAGGCTGCCTCCAGGTGCTGTGTGCCCAGGGCCTGGCTGTCGCGCTGGCAGGGCAGGGGCCAGCAAGTGTATCTGGACAGGGGGTGGGCTGCTTCATCCAGCCCAGCTGACAATCCTTAGAGGTAGACACAGGTGAGGACAGGGAGGCTCAAAACAGGTGTGCCAGCACTTGTGAGGCCACACAACCTGGCTGATCCTGCAGTGCTTGGTGTGGTGTCTCCATGCCAGGAGGTGCAGGTGTGGCGTGGGCAGTGGCCAGCGCCTTCTCTCCACCTCAGGTTACTCTATACCCCTCACCATTCCCCCGTGTCCCCTGGCCCCTTGGGCCTGCTCTCCACTCCCCTGGCCTCTGCCCCTCGCCACGAAGCATCCCCAGAATCTGCGGGAGGAACCCAGGTGAGCCGGGCAGTTGAGGGTAGTGATGGGATTTAAGCCCAGGACCCTCTGCCTCATCACAGCCCCCAGTACACTGGGCTGGGCTCACAGGCTCTGCTCTCCCAGAGCTTTCTGCAGGCAGAAGCCGCCTCCAGGCCCTGCTGGAACATCTTTGGCCACCTTCCCTAGCCTCCTCTGCAGACCTAGAGCCCCCTCCCTGGTGGGGATCTAAGGGCCCCACGGGTCAGCCCAACCCTCTCAGTGAAGCCACTTGTGTTGCTGGCCCTAGCAGGGCACCTGCCTGATGTGAGCCACCCCCTCCCCTCATGGAGCATCCACTTTGTAGGGGACCACTGTGCCAAGTGAGACCCACATCTTAAAGATGAAGAAATGGAGGCTCAGAGAAGTGATGAAATAATATATGATTTTAACAAATAGATGAAGTCATTCTAGGAACTCAGTCAATCCCCAAGAGACAGAATCCTGGGGTTTCGACTTCAGGGAACTTGGCCAGAGGACACCGGGACTGGCTGTCATCACATGCCCTACATCAGGGTGTGAGTAGCTGCCGCTCCTGGACACAGAGATTGCCTCCCCTTCCCTGTCCATTTGCCCCTGCTCAGTCCCCTTGTTCCTGGCCCCCTCCTTTTTCCCCTCTCTGCTTGACCCTCCTCCCCATCTCTCCCCCATCTCCCCCCACTTCTAGGCTTGGATCAAGGCCAAGGGCATCAACAGCCCAGGAAGGGTGAAGGGTCAGGTGCAGGGGGGAAGGGCTGGCTGTGGGGACAGAGGGCACAGGTCCCCATCCAGTATCAGGGTCAGGGAGAGACATTAGCTGCCACTGAGGGGGATCCCTACTGGATCCCAGCTCTGACCTCTGCCTTTCTTCCAGATCCGTTCTGTGCTCCAGGCAGGCAGCAGGAGCCCCTGGCAGGGGACAGGTTTATCTGAGTCCCTGCAGCTCCCTCCTGTGTGCAGCCTGCTGGGCAGCGGGTGGGGGGAAGCCAGAGGTGGCCAAGACAAGTCCTAGGGTCTGCAGAGAGCCCATTTGGGGGAGAAGAGTAAGATCTGCCCGGAAACCTGGGGGCTTTTCAGCGTCTGGAGGTTTGTAGGTTCTGTGTTGTGGGTTTGTCAGAAAGGGACAGGGGTGGTTTCCTTCCTGTGCTCTGTGGGGTGTAGGCACCCCCCCCAGGCTATTCAGGATGGAAAGGAAGACTAGAGCAAGAGGGTGGTCTTTCTGTCTGGGGCAGCAGGGCCCTTCCAGAGAGGGGCTCCTCTTCCCCAGTCTCTTGTTCCTCTGGGCATCGCTGGTGACTGTCCAAAGGCCAGCTTTAGCTTGCGCAGTCCCTCCGCCTGCCCAGAATCCCAGAATGCCCCTCACCCTCCACCCCCAATGGGATGACCCGCACTCTGGGGCCCACTGTAGCCTGAGGCTGCCCTTACTCCTGGGGTGAGACTGTTGCTGGGAACAGACTCTTTCTCCTGTCCTCCCCCAGACTGGGGTCCTCCCGTGGACCCGCAGGGCACCAGGTTGCCTGACGGGGGCAGGCCGGGATTGGAGGAATAGGGTGTCCCTGTAACCTGTCGCTGTGACACCCGCTCACTTGCATCTCCCTACTTTGTTGAGAGAGCCCCACTCCCTGTGCCCTGATGACTGTGAGGCTGGATGTGGGAGAAGAGCGTCCATACTCCCCCTTGCCCTCGGGGGCGGGGAGTCCTGCGGAGGGGAAGCAGAAAGACCAGAGAGCTCTCGGAGAACGAGAACTTTATGTGGAAGGGTGGGGCGCGGTTACATACTCCAGGTCGCCGTCACCGCGGGAAGATACCCCCCTCGCTCTCCTCCAGGATGGTCTCCACGCGTCTCCGCTGCGGGGGAGAGAAGCTGGCGCCAGGTGTGTGGGGTGGCGGGCGGGGCCCCGCTCTACCCCTTCCTGGGCTTGCAGGCACCTCCTGGCGGTCCAGGGGGTCCGGGATCCGCGCGGGCTTTAGCTGGGGCGGCAGAAATAGCTCCAGCCGGATGGCGGCGCGCGCGGACTTCTGCCGCTGGATAAGGAGCGAGATCTCCTCTTCCTGCGGGTGCCCGGGATCGCTGAGCGGGCGCCGCGCATTGCCCCGTCCCTCCCCGGGCGCCCTAGTCTGTCCCCCTCCCTCTGCCACCTCCTCGCCCTGCCTCCGCCCGCAGGGGACCTGGACGGTCTGGCCTCCCGGTCGGGCCCCACCGGCCTCACCCGCATGCGGGTGTAGCGCAGCCGCAGGGCGCGGACTCGCCCGCGGGCTTCCGCTGCCTTGAGGACTCCGAGGAGCCGGTTCTGGCGCTCGGCCGGCAGCTCGAGGGACTGGGCCCACTCGCGCGGGTCGGGCATGCGGTACCGCTCCTCCACCGACTTGCGCGGGAAGATGGAGGCGGCTGTGCCCACGTCCTCTAGCAGGTCGCCGAAGAGCAGGTGGCGGTGGCGCTGCGCGGGGAGCATGGCCGCCAACCTCTCCAGTGTCAGGGTCCAGCCCGGCGTGGGTGGCTCCGCCGCGGGCGCCCCCTTGGCGCGCTCCTTCCCGGGCCTTGCGCCTGGCGCGCCCTTCCCGGCGCTCTCGCGCGGGCCCTTGCGTCCGGCCTCTTTCGCCGGCGGCTGCATCCTGCGGCCCTGCCGAGGGGAGAGCGCATCCCGTCGGTGCCTGAGCGGGCACTGGGCCCTGCCTGGCCCGACCCCATCGTACACTCCAGCTCTGGCCCGGCTGGACTTCTCGAAGTCGGCCTGAGGGCCCGCACGTCTGGCATCTGCCCGTTCTCCCAAGCGGATTCCTCTGCTGAGTGCCGGTCCCCAGCAGCTCAGCCTCGGTATTGCAGCCGGCTAGGTTTAGGAAATAACCTCTCTTGCGCTATGGCTGTTCTGTTTGAACCGAGAAAATGCTGAGACCTCCTGAGTTGATCTCAGGCCCCACCCAGGGGTGGAGACCACGTATGAGACGTCGTGGGGTCACCGGTCAGCCAGCGCCTTCCCACTCCACTGGAACCCCAGGGACTGGTCTGGTCTATCCTGCTCTGCACCCGCCCGGGACCCTCAGCCTTAGTGTTAGGGACGGGGTGGAGGGCATGGGCCTTCATTTTGTCCTGGGCAGAGGACCCAGGCCTCTCTCCTTGGGGAGACGTGTGTGGACATAACCGGGTCTGTGCATGTCTGTGTGAGTGACATGTGTCTGTGGGAGGTCTTTGTAGCTATGTTTGTGCATGCATATGTGTGGGCAGGCTCAGAGCCCAGGGGACAGCTGGCTCCATGCAGGGAAGACCCCATCATCCTGGCCTGTCTCCTGCTGGGCCTACATGGGGTGGGAGAGGAGGAGGGAGGATGGGGACCGGAGAAGGAAAGGAGCCCGAGGGTCCCAGCATAGCCCCCAGCCCAGCCTGCTCCTTCCTTCCCCAGCCGGCCCCAGCCTACAGCGCCCTTCCCGTCTCCCGCCGCGTCCTGGCCCACGGAGGGTCAGAGGCAGAGCCACGGTCCAGGCGTCTGCTGATGCCCCCTCCCCATCCTCAGCTTCCGCAGCAGAGGGCCCGGTCCCCGCCCCTCGGTCCCTACACCCCATACTTTTCCCGCTCGTGTGGGAACCCTTCAGTCAGGGCTCTTTGGGGCTTGTTGATGCTGTTGCCCGGCAACGAGGAGTCCCGCCCCTCCCTCCGCCCGGCGGGGGGGGGGGGGGCGGTGCGGCCCTTCCGGAGGGGTGTGGGCGGGCGGCAGGGGCGATCACACGGGGATGCCCCGCAGTAGGAGCCCTTTCCAGCCGGTGACGTCTTTTCCAGGCGGCAGCAGGCTTGCAGTTCGAGGGCTGCGGGCCCGCTCGCCCACATCTCCCGGCGCTGGCGTTGACGGAAAGGGGTAGCTGGGGGCCCCTCAACTCTTCCAGGACAAGTGTAGGGCCTCAGGGGTCCAGGGGGCCCCCTGCGTTTTACTGAACCCTAAGTCGCTGGTCTGGGGTCCTAGGTCTTGGATTTCTGAAATCTATTTGTACGTTCATTCATTTTATATTATTTTATTACTAATTCACTTCTCAGTTTGTTAATTCTATAATTTATCCAGGCATTAACTGGTGTATTTTAGAATTCGTTAATTCACCTGCTCGTTCCATGGTTTAAGTTAGGCAAACATTAGCGTAACTCCATAGTCTGTTAGTGTGTGTGTTACTTCCAGAACGTGCACTGACCTGCCTGCCCCGTTCCCGCCTCTGGGAGTTTGGAGCCTGAGCAGCTGAGAGTGGGACCAGCCTGGTTGACGGGATGGGGTCTCGGCTGAGGTTCTGGCCTTTCTGCAGGAGGCTGTTGACTGTTCCCGTTGTTTTTGGAAGCTCACCCTGACCTCTCAGTGAGAGGGTAAACCATGGCCTTGTGGCCCTGTGTCCAGAGCCTGCACTGCCATTCCCACAGCTAGGTGGAAAGGCTGTTCGCCTTTTCTAGCCCCCAAGCCTTTGCACAGCTGTTCTCCCGAAAGCCCTTTCTGAGCTGCTCGCTCCCCTCCTGCATTTGCCTTTAGCTTGTGGCCTGAGCTTCAGCACCAGCCTGGCTTGTCGAAGGTCCCTGGGCTCTGGGAAGAAGCAGTTAAGGGCTTAGAGAAGCTCACCCAGCAGGCCACCTCCTCCAAGCAGCCTTCCAGGATACAGGAAACTCAGGCTAGGACTGCCTTTATGTTCCCACTGGGGTGAGTCCTTTGAGACTAGGACCTGGACCCTCCTCTCAGCTTCCCCGGGTCTAGGCCAGGGAGTCACATGAGTGGGGACTAGCTGGCTCCTGGTGGTGGGGTGGAGGTCACATAGGAAGTAGGGAATGTTCTGTTCTCCTGCAAGAAAGAATTCATAATCTTCTTTCTGTTTTTGTAGGGTTGGGGAACTTGACGCTCCACCTCCTAACTCCCGGCAAGGTGCTCCCAGGCCTACCCCGCTTGCGTCCCTAACCTGCTATTTCTCCACACTTGTCCCAGCAACTGTGCTGGGCCCACTGGACCAGGGTCTCACATCTGTTTCTATCCTCAGGACATAAGGAGTTTTCAAGGGCTAATGGAGATGCTGGGATCTAAAAGCATGTTTAGGCCGGGCACGGTGGCTCACCCTGTAATCCCAGCACTCTGGGAGGCCAAGGCAGGAGGATCGCTTTGGGTCAGGAGTTCAAGTCCAGCCTGAGCAAGAACAAGACCCTGTCTCTACTAAAAACAGAAAAAATTAGTCAGGCGTGTTGGCATGCATCTGTAGTCCCAGCTACTTGGGAGGCTGAGGCAGGAGGATTGCTTGTGGCCATGAGCTTGTGGTTGCTGTGAGCTAGGCTGACGCCACGGCTCTCTTGCCTGGGCAGCAGAGTGAGACTTGGTCTCAAAAAAAAAAAAAAAACACTTCAAAATCAAATTAATAAGCTTTATTAAGTGACTACAAAATTAAATTTCACATTATGTTAAAAAACTGCAGCTCAATTCTTTTGTCATTGTATATAAATTTTATATAGTTAAAATCACAAGGACAAAGTAATTTATTTTATTTTTTTGTTCTTTTGTTTTTGTTTTTGTTTTTGTTCCTTTAAGCCTACAGCACTCGGTATTCCCAGATATTTTGATGCAACTCAGAACTGTTAAAATTTTTTCAGTTTTTTAGTAGCACAAATGGCTGCGGATGGCTTGGTGATTGAATTCCCCAGGGAACGGCTGCTTTGTGTGGGGCTGCCCTGTGCCCAGCCCAGGGTGGGGAGCAGTGGGAAGGAGGGAGGAGGCAGTGTGCTCGCTGGGCCAGAGCTCCAGTCTGCGTCTATCTGAGGCTCTGAGTCTCTGGGTGAGAGTGAGGTGAGTTTGCCCTCCAGTGGGCCTGGGTTGCCCGGCCTGCTCAAGTACAGAGGACCTCCAAGTACAGCCCACGTCCGTCTTTAACCGGAATTTGTAGACATGTGTTCTGTGTCATCATTCACGTGAACTTCATGTCTTGGGCTGTCCTGGGTATACCTGCGTGTTGTTTTGCCTATGACACGTGTGTTTAAGGTCGTCTTTGACAACACATGCTATCTCATAACACGTCCCCTGTGTCCCTTGCATGACACATATGTTCTGTGTCAGACCTGGCTCTGCCTTTGGCCCTCTGGAGGGGTCGTCCTGTCCACCTGGGCCGTTTCCTCTGCACCGCCAGACCCCTGTGTGGGAGCCCTTCAGGGTCTGGGGCTGGGCCCCTGCTAACCCCAGAGAGTGTAATCAGCATCCCAGCCCGGCCATCCACTGGCCAGGTGACCAAGCCCGTCCTTCTGTCTGAGACTGTACCTATGAGGGGCCAGGTATCCGCCTCCAGCTGGTCCCTGTGCTGGATGCCATCGCACACACTCTCAGGGGTTGTTGGCTGTGACCAGAGCGCACAAGCCAGCCTGGTGCAGCATTGTTGAGTCATGGCCCAGGCCGCAGGGGAGGCTTCTTGGAGGAGGTAGGATTGGACCTGGCCGGGGCTCGGGGGAGGATCTGTGCAGGAAGTGCAGAACAGGCATGAGGGAGGAGCAGGCCCAGGCCCACATGGGAAGAATGCAGGTGTCACCCTGGCGAATGTGTGTTCTTGGTTCTAGATATGTGTCAGGGCAGATGACACGGAACACGTGGGCGGCAGGAGGGACGGTGTTCTGGAGTGAGGGTGCTGAGGCCTGGCTTGGACCCCAGTTGTCTCCCACACCAGGATTGAGGCCTCTCTTGACCCCTGAAAGGCCAGGCAAGGCAGGGTTGGAGGTGACTGCGGGGTGTGGCAGGTAGGTGAACCCTGGCCAGAGGGACCAGGGTCAAAAGAGGTGGGGGGATGAGGAGCAAGGTCTGACCTGCTCTGGCTGACCCCTTGCCTCCTCTTCCTCTCCCCCTCCTCCTTCCTCACTGCTTTCCCCTTCCTCCTCCTCCCTATCCCAACCCAGAGGGTGAGGGGTCTGCAGGGCTTAGGCACCATGCTCCCAGCCGCCATGGCTTCTAACACTGGCTCCTGGGCTGAAGCATCAGATGGGGCTCTTTTGTCCCCTTCCCCTAGGGGGTCTCTGCTCTGCCCACCCTCACAGTGCCTGTGGTGTCCCCTCCCCAGTGCGGGTCCTGGACGGGGAGCAGTTGAAGACTGTTAGGAAATGAGGGTCTGTGGGCGGATGGGCGGGCAGGCAGGAGAGTGGCATCTCCTGCTCAGACCTCGGTGAGCCCGGCCGGGGGCAGCCGCGGGAGTCGAGCCTGCCGGGATTCCTGCCTCTTCTGGGCTCCCGAGGTCAGCAGAGTTGGGCCCTGAGCTTTGCATGTGGAATGTGTCTGTGCATATGAGTGTCCCCTGGGAGTAAGGGCCTTGGTCTGTGTCTACCTGTTCCCAAAGGCGTCCATGCACTCTTTCATGTCTACCTGTGTGCCTGTGTGCGGCTTGGGGTGGGCATGTGTGTGGCCCATGTGTTTGTGCATCCCTGTGAGTGTATGTGCATTTCTGCGTATGTACCTGTGTCTCTGTGCATTCACCCATGTGCCTGTTTGGGCACCTCTGTGTGTGTTTGCTGGAACGTATGTCCCTATGTGTCCCTGAGTATCTCTGTGGACCTGCCTGTGTCTTCACATGTGTCTCTGTGTCCTGGTTGCAGTGAAGATGCAGAGGTGAGTCCTGGGGGACAGGTTGGGGGACATGCTGAGGGGGACATGCTGAGTCCTGGAGCATTTTCCTGTGCTGTCCTCTCCCGATTTGCCAAGTATCCTAGCAACGCTGCTGCCAGTTGCCTAGCAACAAGGTCCCCATCGTTGGAGAAGGTGCTCTGAGCAGGGTCTGGGCTGTGTGGGGTGGGGAGAGGTCTGGCTCTCCTTCAAAGCCCATGCGGGAAGAACAACCACATGACTGGTTGGGGGCTGGTGACTCAGCTTAAGGGTTACCCACATGGCTTGACCTATGGCCTTTCATCTCAGTGGACTGTGCATGTGCCCCCCATGCTGAGAAGATGGCAACTCCATAGGAACTGCTCAGCTGCGTAGGTGCTGGGGGCTTGGCTGATGCTCAGGCATGGCTCTGGGACCCAGCCGTGGCAGAGATGCGCTTCGTGTGTCTCCAAGCGACAAATAGACTTGGGTTCCAACCCTGTCTCTGCTCCTTGAGGTGGTTTCACCCTTTGAGGCTCATGCTCTCATGACAAAGGCCAGGTGTGGTAGGGGTTAATGAGCTCACGCCTGTGCCGGCTTGGTGCGCAGTAGGTACGGGGCACACACGGTGAGCGCTGTGCCAGCACCGTGTCCGGATCCGGGCTTCCTGCCTGCTTGTGTACAAGGCTCAGATCTGCCAAAAGCACCAGGGGGGTGGGGGGTGCTGCCGTGTGCCTGCTCAGCTACCAGGGGAGCCCGGCTGCTCTGGCCAACCTGCCAAGACTATCTCTCTATGTGAGGTGGGGTCTCACATCTCTGTGTGCATCTCCCTGAGTCTCTGTCCTCGTGTCTGAGTCTGTGTGTCCTTGTGTGTGTGTCTGTTCCTGTGTCTGAATCTGTGAACCTGTGGATGTCTCTGTCCCTGTGTCTCTGTCTGGGTCTAGGGTTCTGAGCCTCACCGTTTGTCTCCGTATGTGTGCCCTGCTTTTGTGTCTGCCCCCATCCAGTGTGGGGCCCTGGGTGAGGTGACACACCTTCCCTGCGGGAGCCCCCTGCTCCAGCTAGCAGAGCCCCTCCCCCTGGAGCTGCAGTCTCCTCCCCCTCCCCCAGCTCTGGCTGCTGCGTCTGGTCTGGCGTCTGCAGAGGAGAAGGAGCCACTGCCTGCCGCCGCTGCGCCGACACCCCATCCAGACCCCATCCAGGTCCTGTGCTGAGGCGAGTGGCCCCCTGCCACGCCCTGCTCTGCCCCTGCCCTGCCTGCTGGCTGCAGAAGGTCGGGGTGTCCACGGCCCCAGCCTGCAAGGCGGTCGCTGAGGTAAGGGCCTGCGGGTGGCCTGCAGCTGCCTGGGCAGGGCTGGGGGGCCCAGGTGAGCTGTGTGGCTGCTCCTGTTCCGTGTCTCAGGCACCTCTGGGTGTGTCTCCATCTCTTTTGTGTCTGCATGTGCCTGGGGGCGGTTTGGGCATCTTCGTGTTTGTGTGTGGGTACACATGTGTCCCTGTATCCCTGTGCCTGTGAGCACACGAGCAGCCATGTGTCTGGGAGTCCCTGTGGGTGGACACGTGTCCCCATGTGTAGCTACAGTCACGCAGCCTATGTGTGAGTCTGTGAGCCAACTGAGATCATGTCCTTGTGGGTGCTAGTGTGTCTCTGTGTTTTATGTGTCCCTGTGTGTGCACACAGGTCTCCATGTGCTCCTGCGTGTGCACGTGTATGTGCCCGTGTGCCTCAGCGTCAGTGCTGCCCGGGGGGTCTGTGTGCCGGCTGGGCTGTGTGTGCTTGTTCCAAGGCCTCAGCTGGGCATGTGTCTGGCACTGCAGTCACTTGTCTGTGATCTGTCCCAGGTGCTGTGCCCAGCGGCTTTGCAGGACAGCGGCATGGAGTCCCTCTTCCCCGCCCCATTCTGGGAGGTTCTCTATGGTGGCCACCTTCAGGACAACCTGTCCCTGCTGAACCCAAACCACAGCCTGCTGCCGCCCCATCTGCTGCTCAACACCAGCCACGGTGCCTTCCTGCCGCTCGGGCTCAAGGTCACCATTGTGGGGCTGTACCTGGCTGTGTGTGTTGGGGGGCTGCTGGGGAATTGCCTCGTCATGTATGTCATCCTCAGGTAGGCTGTTTGGGGAGCCGAGGCAGGGGGCTGCTCTGGATGGGCCTGAGTGGGTGGCGGTTTCTTGTTGTCCCCGTTGAATTCCTTTTCACCCTGTCCAGGGAATGGGGTCAGTCCTGGGTCCCTGCATGCTTAGCTCCCCAGGGAGGGGCCTGGCGAGGGAAAGGGGAGAGCAGGGGAGCGGGGCCTGCCCTGCCTCTCTGGGTCTGGCCCAGGTGGGGGTGTTGCGTCCCCGAGCCCTGTTTGAGCTGCAGCCCACTCCATGCCGAGCTGTCTGTGGGAATGACCTTGTGAGCTCCCCAGTGACCCCACAAGATCCCTGTCCTCAGTTGAACAGCGGGAGGCACGAGGGCAGGTGTGGGATGGTTTTGAAGCCCCTCTCTCCTCTGTGGCTGAGTCTGTGATCTGCTGGTGCTCAGAACAGAGAAAATTGTGGGGCCAAAGAGAGGACGACCAGCGCTGGGAAGGTGGGGCTGGGGCAGCAGTGGGGGGACAGTGTGGGGGACATTGAGGGGGACAATGTGGGGGCTAGCATGGGGGGACAGGGTGGGGGCACAGCATGGGGAACATTGAGGGGGTCAGCATGGGGGGACAGCATAGGGGAACAGAGTGGGGGGACAACATTGGGGACAGCATTGGGGGGACATTGAGGGGATCAGCATGGGGGACAGTGTGGGGGGAACAGGGTGGGGGACATTGAGAGGCACAATGTGGGGGGCTAGTATGGAGGGACAGGGTGGGGGGCACAGCATGGGGGACATTGAGGAGGCAGCATGATGGGGCAGCGTGGGGGAACATTGAAGGAACAGGGTGGGGGACAGCGTGGCGGGGACAACATGGAAGGGACAGTGTGTGGGGATGACTGGAACGCTTCCCATGGAATGTGCATCGGGCAAGTAGAGGACAGAGGTGACTGAGGCAGAAAGGGAGAGTTTATGGGCAGAGGAAATGAGGGACCCCCCCCATGCAGACAAGAGAGAACTGAAGGGGCTGGGCGGCAGGTGGAGTCTTGAATGGCAGGCTGGGGGACTCTGCTCTTCAGGCAGCAGGGCACTGTGGGGGGTACCCGAGCAAGAACATGGCACAGCAAGAATGAAGTTTCTTACTGATCCCGGGTATATCCTGAAGAAAGTGCTCAGGGCTCTAAAGAAAGTGGCTCCTCCTTATAACCTCAAAAGCCCCCAACCAGGGGTGTCAGGGTAGGAAAGGTGTTGGTGGAGGCAGGACAGGGAAGTGGGGGTGTCCAGACCCTGCATCCCAGCCCCATCCTCTGAGTGTCCCTGAGAAAACCTTGTTCCCCTCTGGTCCTTGTTTATCCCATCTGGAAAGTGTGGAAGGTAGATCACATAACCACATGTATGTGCATGTGTGTGTGTTTGTATGTGATGCATGGTCAGACAACAGGGTGGGAAGGGCAGCTGCCCCCGCCCCAGTGCCAACCCCCAGGGGAGGATCCTGGGGAGACTCTTCCATGATCTACCTGCCCCTTCGTGGCTGGAGGGCGTGTCGTGGGTCAGAAGTATAGCAACCTGGGGAGATCCATGTGTCTTGACCACCATTCCTGTTATTAGAGTTTCCCTTCTCTGTCTCTCCTCTGCAGTGGGGTTTAAAACTCTCAGAGCCACTTCCTGGATTAAAGCAAACAAGGAAGGTCATCTTGCCATCAGATCCCCAGAGAGAATGATGCTCAGGAACTGCCAGCCACATTGGCCCAAGAGGCAGCACACATTATGTTTTGAGCCAGTGGACTGGGGTGGAGTCCCAGAAGCCAGACACACCTGGTCCTGAGCCCTGCTCTGCTTCTTACGGGCTGTAAGGTCTTAAAGAAGCAACTTAAACCTCAGTTTCCTCCTTGATAGAGTAGGGATCAAAATAGCGTTTTTGTAAATCTTAAAGTGAGATAAAATCCATGTAAAATCCTTGGCACAGGTATCTGCCATGATCTTTTTCAGTATTGTTGGGTTGTAATTGAGGCCTTTTTGTGCTTATTCGTAATTCCTTTCTAAGAGGCAGAACTAAAGCCCAGATGGAAATCTGGCAGCTAAACTGATAGAATATTGTTATCTCTGGTGCTGCTGCCACCACCATCATCACTATCATCCCCATCCCCATCATCATCATCATCACCACCGTCATCACCATCATCATCACCACCGCCATCACCGTCATCTCCATCGTCACCATCACCACCATCACTATCATCACCATCACCATCACCACCACCATCATCACCATCATCACCATCACCATCATCATCATCACCATCATCATCACCATCATCATCACCATCATCATCACCATCACCATCATCATCATAACCACCATCATCATCACCATCATCATCACCATCACCACCACCATCATCACCACCATCATCACCATCATCATCACCATCATCACCATCACCATCATCATCATCATCACCATCATTACCATCATCATCACTGTCACTGTCATCACCACCGTCACCACCATCACCACCACCATCACCCTCATCACCATCATCACTATCACCACCACTATCACCATCACCGTCATCACCACCACCATCACTATCACCACCACCATCACCACCATCATCATCATCATCACCATCACTGTCATCACCATCATCACCACCATCATCACCATCACTGTCAGCACCATCATCACCATCATCACCATCACCATCTCCACCATCACTATCACCACCACCATCACCCTCATCACCATCATCACCACCATCACTGTTATCACCATCAACATCATCATCACCGTTATCACCTTCACCATCACCATCACCATCACTATCATTATAACTACCTCCCACTGCTGTCACCACCATCACCATCACCATCATAATTCCCCCTCTAGTATTACAACCAGTAATTCATTCAATAAAAATTTATTAATCACCTACAACTCTTCCAGCCCTGTTCCAGGTAATTGGATACACTCAGACCCCATTAGCATCCCTCCTGTCCCTGTCACCATTTTCTGTCTCCATTGCTGGATAGCAGTGTGGACTGGGAAGGCCTTTGATGTGCTCTTACAAGCTCTGGAGCCCTCAGAAACCTCTGGCAGCTGTAGGGCCAGCATTTGAGTCCATGCGGGGTTTGGGGGGAGACTCAAAAGGGAGAAGGCAAGTTCTGTCTTGTATCATTCCACCCCTTTGCTCCTGTGCGGAGTCCATTGTGTGCTCCAGTACCCCACATGCCCCAGCTGTTCAAAAGTAGACCAGTCTTCGAGGTTGGAACCCTTTTGTGTGTGTCAGAATCACTCAAGGAGCTTGTTACACTGTTTGATTCCGGGCTCCATCCCCTGAGGTGACTCAGTGGGTCTCAGTTTGGGTCCATTTAACCAGCCCCTTGGGGATGTGGATGTTGAGGGACTCAGAGATGGTGCCCCTCATTGGGGACCAAAAAGATGAACCCCTTGCCCTTTGCTGCCAGGTCCAGCCAGGG
Organism: Lepilemur ruficaudatus; assembly: GCA_963574885.1. Taxonomy (NCBI): domain Eukaryota; kingdom Metazoa; phylum Chordata; class Mammalia; order Primates; family Lepilemuridae; genus Lepilemur; species Lepilemur ruficaudatus. The sequence goes on along the minus strand of CAUYRT010032601.1, from coordinate 22,722 downwards.
TGGCCAAACGAAGCCCTCTCCTCCCTGTCCTCTGCAGGCACACCAAGATGAAGACAGCCACCAACATCTACATCTTTAACCTGGCCCTGGCAGATACCCTGGTCTTGCTCACACTGCCTTTCCAGGGCACAGACATCCTTCTGGGCTTCTGGCCATTTGGGAATGCACTGTGCAAGACGGTCATTGCCATCGACTACTACAACATGTTCACCAGCACCTTCACGCTGACCGCCATGAGCGTGGACCGCTACGTAGCCATCTGCCACCCTATCCGAGCCCTCGATGTCCGAACGTCCAGCAAAGCCCAGGCTGTGAACGTGGCCATCTGGGCCCTGGCCTCCGTGGTTGGTGTGCCCGTTGCCATCATGGGCTCAGCACAGGTCGAGGATGAAGGTTGGTGGGCGGCTCCTCCTCCCCGTACCAGGCTCCCTGTGCTTCCAGGGGCTCCTCTCAGCCACCTGCCCTCCCTGTCTCCTGGGGCCTGCTCTGACCCTGTTTCTCTTCTTGCAGAAATCGAGTGCCTGGTGGAGATCCCTACCCCACAGGACTACTGGGGCCCCGTGTTTGCTGTCTGCATCTTCCTCTTCTCCTTCATCATCCCTGTGCTCATCATCTCTGTCTGCTACAGCCTCATGATCCGGCGGCTCCGTGGCGTGCGCCTGCTCTCCGGCTCCCGTGAGAAGGACCGGAATCTGCGGCGCATCACGCGGCTGGTGCTGGTGGTGGTGGCTGTGTTCGTGGGCTGTTGGACGCCTGTGCAGGTCTTCGTGCTGGTCCAGGGCCTGGGGGTTCAGCCGGGCAGCGAGACTGCCGTGGCCATTCTGCGTTTCTGCACAGCTCTGGGCTACGTCAACAGCTGCCTCAACCCTGTCCTCTACGCCTTCCTGGACGAGAACTTCAAGGCCTGCTTCCGAAAGTTCTGCTGCGCATCTGCCCTGCGCCGGGAAACGCAGGTGTCTGACCGCGTGCGCAGCATTGCCAAGGACGTGGCCCTGGCCTGCAAGACCTCCGAGACTGTCCCGCGGCCGGCATGACTAGGCGTGGACCTGCCCATGGTGCCTGTCAGCCCACAGAGCCCGTCGACGCCCAACACGGAGCTCACGCAGGTCACTGCCCTCTAGGCTGACGCACCCTGAGCCCTGATCACCCAGAGCCTTGAATGGGCTTTCTTTCCCTTTGGCCCAGGGACACTCGGTCCAGAGGAGGACCTAGTGACATCATGGGACAGGTCACAGCATTAGGGCTGCCTCCGCAGGCCCAGTCAGATTAAAGCTTCCCCCCCCAGCAGGGTTTGGGGGGATGCGAGGACTCCACCTGGAAGCATCCATGGCCCTGGCGGACATGAGCGATTGGAGCCCACACACTTGCTTCCATATCCAGTGACTTCCATATCCAGTGACTCTCTCTGTGGAACCTACGTCCTCTGGACGGGACACCCACGGGTGTGACAGCAGTTGTGTGGTCGTGTTCCCCCTCCTGCCGGCACTGTGCACAGCAGGGCTCTGGCTGCCTTTAGCCCTGTGGCATCTGCTCAGGGCAGCTGATAGGCTTGGCACCGCCCAGGAAGTGCAGTGGGCAGCGTTTCTTTGGGGTGGGACTGGCCCTGAGGTTGGAGCTACCACCTGCCTGTTCTGACCCCACCTGTGCAGCTGGGGTTGCCTAAGGAGGGGGTGTCCCGGTGGCTGTCAGCCCTGGTTGGAGGCCCTGAATGGGTCCGGGGCAGCTGCCTTTCTGAGTGTTCTCCGCGTGCTGCGCTGCAGGCCGTGGGTGTGTTCTCGCCTGTGTCTCCGCACTGCTGCTGCCTGACTGCTCGCGCCCAGCCGCGGCCTGGCTCTGGGCCTGACGCCCACTTCCCTGCAGGACACCAGCGGGAGGCCCAGGCCGTTTCCGGAAATGTGACAGGCTATCACGCCGTGGCCTGTCCCGTGAACTCTGCTTCTCTGTGTGCAGGGAGTGGTCCAGGAGGAAGGTGCTGCCCCCTCCTTCACCAGGCAGACACCCCGCGTTCCCAGTCTTGGCTGCTCTGTTTGGGGCAAGGTGGGGAACATTCTCTGGGGATCCCCATGTCCTCCGAGGACCCCCCTCACAGCCTCTCCTTTGCTTGAAATCAGAGATCAGAGGCTGTACTAGGTTGTGGGGAAAGGCTGTACAGGAGGAGATCCCGGCGGTCTTGGCGAGTGGCAGCTGGATGTGACCGCCTGCTTCATCACAAGCCTCGGGGAGTCTCTGGGTAAGGCTTGAGCTTGCTGCCAAGTCAGAGGATGGCTTCGCATGTAGAGCCAATGCCAGGGATGGGTCTGCAGGTCTTGCTTGAGCCAAGCTGCAGGGACCGTGGAGCTATGGGGTCACTGTGGGGCTGTCTCTGTACCTTGGAAATGCCCAGGAACTCACCCTGCCTGGTCTGCAGATGGAAGCTGCAGGTTGGTGTCTCTTCCTGCAGATGAACTTTTGAAATACCTGCAACCTTGAAAAGACTTTTTTTTTTTAATTTTAGTTGAGACCTTGGCCAGGTGACCTCAGGCACCTGCAAAAAAACAGGAAGCGCTGGCTATCTCAGCCACAGGGCCTGGGCTGGCTCCTGCCTCAGAGAGCCGTGGTAGTGGGGATTGTTCCTGGGGAGGCTGGGCTCTCTCCCTCCCGATGCCTGTGACAGGAGGCCCTGAGGGCAGGAGCTGGCTGGCTGCGCTGTTTTCTTGCCAAGGCTAAAAATCCGTGAATTTGTGCTGGTGTAATATGCATCGTCGTGTGTTCATGCATGCAGCACGTCTCATCTCCCATGCACGTAGCCAACCGTGCACCTGTCTCTGCAGCAGTGACAGGGAGCCCTGACAGACACCTGCTCACTGGCCTGGGCTCTCCTTACCGCACGAGCTTCTGAGTCCTGCCTCGAGGGGACCGGCTGTTGGCCTATTGGTGGGAGGGGCTGTTGGATCCAAGTCAAGGATCCTCCTACCTGCTCTGCGCTCTCAACAGGCTGGGCTCTGCCTTAGTGGGGGTCGCCCAGGATGCACAGGCCTGGGAGAGGTAAGTCTAGTTCACGGTGTGTTGGTGAGGAGCTGCTACCTTTTCTTCAGCACAAATAGTTTCTCCTTCAATAACCAACTGCTGCACCTGGGCAGAGAGGGTCCTGTGGACCGGTGGGTAGATGCCTCTCTCACCTGGGTGGCAGGGTCTTCTTCCTTTCCTTTCAGCCCGAGCCCACTCCTGCCACGTCCCTTCCTGGAGCAGCTCTGAGGACAGTCTTGGGGGCCCCAAGATGAGCAGAGTGGCCCCTTGGAGGCTGAGCAGCCTCTGCTGGGCTTGCCCCTGGCCCAGCTCTGCCCAGGTTGTCGGAGGGGCTCGGGGCGGGGGGGTGGGTGTGGGAGCGCTCCGGTCAAAGTGCTCGTCTCCAGGGCACGGGCAGATGGGCCAGTGTCTGGTTTTGCACAAGTTTTAAGGGTGGGCACTGTCTTATCCCGGCTGCCATAACAAGACACCGGAGACTAGGCGGCTTATAAACAGCAGGCATTTATTCCCACAGTTCCGGAGGCTGGAAGCCCCCCATCAGGGTGCCCGTGGGGTCAGCTTCTGGCGAGGGCTGCCCCAGCTTGCAGAGGGCCGTCTGCTCGCGTGTCAGCTCCGGAGTGTCCCCGATCCCACAAAGGAGGGGGAGGGTCCACCCTCATGACCTGATCACCCCAAGGCCCCCCTCCTGATCCCTCACATTAGGGGTTAGAGTTTCAACACGTAGATCTGGGGGGACAGAGATAGTCCATAACAGACACATTGCTGTTAAAACAGAAGTTTAGCATCGAGGAAGAATTCGGGAGGGTAGACAGGCCCCACGGGGCTGTGCAGTGCCTGTGGCCCAGGGGACGCTGTGGTCCTGGCCAGGGAGGCCCCAGCGTGGGGTCCTGGGCTGCTGACCTTCCTCCACAGTGCGGGGGGTCCGGGGCCAACACCACAGCTGGCATCTGCCAGGAGCCAGGTCTGGCAGGAGTGAGGTGCCGCAGGAGGGCTGGGGGGTCTCTAGGACTGTGCCCCCTCTTCCTCCCCTGCCTCCCCTCCACCTGCACCCCTCCCCTGCTGCTGGGCTTGGTCAAGTCCTCCAGCTTCTCTGAGCCTCGGTTTCCTCCTCTGGGCAAGGGGGACTGCGGAGCCTTCCTTGTGGGGCTGGGGGAGGTTGGGGGGGTCCCGAGGGCTCAGGGGTCCCCCCACCTCAGGAAAGCCTGGGTCACCAGTTGCTTTGGACTCTGCCCACGCCCCACGCAGGCCCAGCTGAAGGTCCCAGAGGGGATGGCAGTGATGTTTGGGGTCTGGAAGCTGGGACCAGGCTCTCCCGGAGCTGGGGGCAGGGCAGAGTGAACCCTTCAGTGTGGGCCCCCACCCTGTGCCCCACCAGTATCAGGGAGTCCTCGGTGCAGGGCACAGACCCTGGTGAGAGCTTGCCTCTCTCCTCCTTCTTGGCTGGTTGTGGCTCCCTAGTGCTTGGGTCTTGCTGGGCGCTGGGGGAGGGCCCTCTCTGTCCCTGGCTGGGGATGGCCGGCAGACCGCTTGGCTGTGCCTGACCTGCCTTAGTCCCCGGGAGAAGACACTGGGCTCCCTTGCTGGGCTGTGGGTGGGCGGGTCTGGTTCTTAGAGGAGGCTTGGGGGCACCTTCCCTGCTGTGGAGATGGGGGCGGGTGGAGGCACTAGCCCTGGGGGCTGAGGCCTCTTGCCTGGCCCGGTGCCCCTCCCTGAGCCTCACGCTCCCCCCACACCACCTTCTGTCTGCTTGTCTCTGCACCCCCTCACCATTCACACCTCCTTACGCCTCACACCTGGCTCTGGCACCGGCGCGTCCTGGGCTGCGCGCCTGGGAAATGCGGGCAGAGTCTCAGCTCATCTGCTCAAGGAGCTCGCAGGGACAGGAGCGATGGCGGGGACGTGGCAATTAGGCTGAGGTGTGACTGCAGCAGTGACGGGTCGGAACGGTGCGTTCTCCCGCGGGGCTGGGCTGGCTGGCGACTCAGAAAGCGTCCCCTGAGTGTGGCTGGCCTTGGCAACTTGCTCCTGATGCGCAGAATGTGGTGGAGGGGGCGCGAGTGACCCCCGAGACTGCGTCACCATTGGCCTTGAGGCTTTCTCTGGGCCCTCTTGGACCTCACGGCCGCCACCTGTGGGGACGTGCAGCCCCGCGGAGGGGCCTGTGCGAGGGGCTGAGGCCTCCGGCCGGAATCGTGCCGGGGACGCCTGCTTGGATGCAGCTCCTGCAGTCCCTGCCCAGCCTTTGGGTGACCAGCGTCTTGGCCAATGTCTTGACTGAAATCTCACGAGAGACCCTAAGCCAGAACCAGCCAAACAAACCATTTCAGAATCCCTGGCCCACAGAAGCTGTGAAATAATAAACGTTGTTTGAAGCTACTTAGTTTTGGAGAAATCTGTTACGCAGCAATAGGCAGCTGACACGGTTGTCAGGGAAGATAAGTGGACAGAGGCGCATGTGGGCTGTTGGGGGCTGACTAGAGGACACAGGGCAGCGCTGTGGCCCGAGTGGCTCTGGGCTCCGCGGGCAGGGCCCACCCGGCCTGGAGTGGGTGGCGGGCAGGTGGGCGGTCACCCCGGGGCAGGGCACCTGTGGGGTGGTCACTGGCAGGTCCTGCGTGCCAGCTGGGTAGACTGGTCAGTGTTCTGGGTCATGAGGACGGAAACCATCCGGGCAACTCACCACGCAGCAAGGTTGGGACCAGCCGAGAGCCGGGGGACTGAGGGGGGTCTGGCACACCTGGTTGATCTTCCAGGACCTGCCTCTGGCCTCTCCCACTCGCAGTCATGGTCTCCGAGCAACCTGCACTGCAGAAGCCTCCACCTGGGGTTTCAGTCCCCAGCTCCCGCTGGCTGAGTCCAGGCCCAGGCCACACCCGGGGAGGAGGCAGTTCAGGTGCCAGCCTGACCAAGTGACAGATGGCACCTAGACTGTGGCGGCCCAGAGGTCCTGGCAGAAGGGCCCTGTGTCCTGTAGCAGACTATGGAGAGGCCACAGGCCATGGTGTGGGGGCACGAAGGGGCACAGGCCATGGTGCGGACAGGCCCCCTGGGGACATGTTGCCTTGCTTCTGTGACAGTGGCTTTTGGGGTTTCATTTGACGTGTGCATCCTCAGCCTTTGCAGTAACACCAACAGCAGTTCCAACATTGCTGCCTGAGGTGCCCACACTTTTGTCACCTCCCAATCCTGTCTTGGAGGAGACCAAGCGGTCCTGGTTGGGGACCACAGTGCTCAAGAACAAGATCACAGTCCAGGTCCCGTCTCCCCAAGACCTCTGTCTTTAGGGCTTTCAGGTCCCCAGAGAGGGGCTGTCCAGTGTCTGGGGGGCCGTCTGTCTGCCTGTCTCCCCGAGGGCGGGTGGGCCCAGGACACCTGCCATGTGGGGACCTTCTGCCTGCACCCGAGTCCCTGTTGCTGCCTCCCCAGGGGCTGTCCAGGGCACAGAGATGTGGGAGGGGCACGCCATGGTTGTCTTGCAGGTCCGGTGGCCAATCTCCGAGGGCCTTTGTCTCTCTGCGTGGAGAAGACAAGATGGGGCTGTGCACAGAGGCTCCCCGGGGCGTGGGGGGCGCTCAGGCCCCTCAGCACCGGAACACGGCGTGGAAACTCCTGCGGAAGCTGTCGTCCAGGAAGGCGTAGAGGAAGGGGTTGAGGCACGAGTTGGCATAGCTGAGGCTGGTGATGACGTACGACACGCCGATGACCAGTGCTGTCTGGGGCAGGTCCGTGGCCAGGGCCACGACGGAGGCCACGTGGAAGGGTGTCCAGCAGAGCAGGCACACGGCCAGCACCACAAGGACCAGGACGGTCACCTTCCGCCGGGCCTTGCTCAGAGCCTTGGCGCCAGAGCGGAGCCGCACGGCCCGCAGCCTGCGCAGCAGGTCGGCGTAGAGCACACAGACGGTGCACACGGGCACCACGAAGCCCAGGACCAGCGTGTAGACGCGGCTGGCCTTGAACCAGGCCCGCTCGGGCCGTGGGAAGCTCAGCCCGCAGCTCGGGACCTGCAGCTCATTGCTGTAGACACCAGCGAAGGAGAAGAAGGGCAGGACCAGCACCGTCACGCCCAGCCAGACACACAGGCTGGCGACCTTCGCCCCCCGGTAGGTGCGCCAGGGCGTGCGGCGAGACTGCACGGTGGCCAGCACCACCAGGTAGCGATCCGCGCTCATCACGGCCAGGAAGTAGACGCTGGAGAAGATGTTGTAGTGGTCGACGGTCAGCACCAGCTTGCAGAGCAGCTCCCCGAAGGGCCAGCGCTGCAGCAGGTGCTCCGCGACGTTGGCCGGCAGCACCAGCGCGAAGAGCCCGTCGGCCACGGCCAGGTTCAGGATGAACACGTTGGTCACCGTCTTCATCTTGGGCGCCCTCAGGATCACAAAGATGACGGCCGTGTTGCTGGTCAGCCCCACGGCGCAGATCGCGGAGTACACCACCGGCAGGGTCACGTAGAGGGCGGGCAGTGGCTCGGGGAAGGTGGCGTTGGGCCTGGTGCCGTTGTCCTGGGAGACGTTGGTGCCCGTCTCGGCAGGGAAGGGGAGACCTCTCCCGTCCAGGGGCTCTGGGTGCCCAGCGGCCTGCATCATGAGCTGGGACGGTTGACAGCTGTGCCCTGGGCGGGTGATCTGGGCGTCTGGGCAGGGGCCTCCTTGGCCTGAATTCTGGGGAAGAAACAACCGAAAACTTTGGGATCTGGCCGTGAGAATAGCAGCCACCCCGAGTTCTCTGGCAGAGGTTGTGGGCACTTTGCCGGGTCAAGGGCACACAGGGTCACTCTGTCCAATCCGGTCTTGGGGCCAGAGGGAGCCTGGTGGGGCTTGTGGGGGCCTCCTCCACCCTCCCCCTGGGGGGCACTTTTGGCAGATCAGTCCCTTCCCCCAACCCCCTCCTGCTGACCACACCCTCCTGGCAGCAGGGGACTTGAATGTGCCCACCTGTGCTGCCCCGACGGTCCCCAGTGCACAATCCAAATAAAGCCAAGGCAGTCCCTTGGCAACGCACCTGCCCGATGCATCTCCAGCCCCTGTGAGCCCCAAGTGCCTTCTTCCTGGTGTCCCAGAGCACGTGCCCTCCCCGCACCCTGCCTGGCGGGGGTGCAAAGCCTCCCAGCACCCTCCCTGTCCCCTGCTCTTCTCTCCACTGACCTGTCCAGTGCTTCGTGGCCAGAAGTTGGTGGCCTTGGTGTGCTCTTGGCAGTGGCTGGAGCAGGTGGCGGCAGGATGCAGGGGGAGGCGTGGCCCTCACTAACAGACCCCAGCTGGGGTCCCTGTCTGCGCTGCCAGCCCAGGGGTGGAGGGAGCTTCCAGGACCTGCCTGGCTGGCTGCCGCAGCCCCGCTGGCTCCCCGGTGAGGTTCGTGCTGAGGGAGGGAGGCGGGTCCCACTTGCTGACGCGGAGCTCTGGGAGGCGGGAGGTGGGGTGGGGGGGTAGTGCTGCAGTGGCACCTGCCATTGGCTGTCCCAGGGTCCCCTCAGCACTCACCCAGGTGGACTCCCCAGTGGGCAGCTGAGGTGTGTGTCAGGTCTGTGCATGTGTGTGCCTGCGTGTCAGGAAGGCACGCTGCGCAGGGGCCTCTGGCTGTGCCCAGGTCTGCAGGCGGTGGGCCCTGAGGGTATCTGTGCCTCTGTGTGTGGGTCACTGTGGACCTGGCACCCTCATCTGTGTACATGGGAGTCACGTCGGGTCTTGTGTCTGGCCCTATGCGGGTGCATGGTGTGTGCGTGTGTGTGGCTGTGTCTGCCTGCATGGGGGCTTCTGGGGGGAGCTCTGCACGGTGTCTGAGGTGGGCTGTGTGTGTCCTTAGCTGAGTGTGGGGGGTCTGAGGGGTCCGTTTGTCCTCATGTGGAAGCAGAACTTGGACACAGACAATCCAACTTCTCTTTTGTCTTTTGCTGAAAGAGGAGCGCAGACTCCCGCGGAAACTGGGCCAGCTGTGAAAGGCTGCAGAGGACAGCTGTTTGCGCCCACCCTGGCGCCCGCCCCTGCACTGCCCACTGCCACTGGCCCAAGGCGAGTCTGCTTAGGTGGTGAGAGGTTGGTCTTCACTTCCCTCCCATCTCCCTGCTTTTCTTCCTTGGCCAGATGCACCCTGGCTCACGCAGCCCCAAGTCTGTGGACAGTGGGTTGCTTCTGGCCGTGTTCTGCAGGCGGCGCTGCTGCTGACATGGGTGGCCAGGCAGCGTGGACTTGCTGGGGGCAGGCCAGAGGGCCCCTGTGTCTTCAGTCTGGGGAGACACGGCTGTGCCCCCTGCCCTGGGGTTGCAAGGCCATCACCCCATACCCACAGGCCGGCTCCTTCCACGAGGGTCCTCAGGCCTGTGGGTCAGGTGTGCTACAGCGGGCCCCCCTGCTCCCCTCCTGCCAACTGAGCCCAGGGGTGGACATGCCAGGCCGGGGGGGCGGCTTGCTGGGATGTCTCCATACCACCCTTTTGTCCACGCTCAGGGCCAGCGTGGGGGCTGTGGGTGCCCCACGGGGAACATGGGGCTTGGGTTGTCATGTAGGAGGAGACAAGAGCCCTCTGAGGTTGGGGGAGGGGCTGCACTGGGGCTGAATTTTGTGATTTGGGGGCGTTTGTGGGGTGGGGCAGAGGTGCCGGTTCAGTTCAGTGCTCCTGGACACCAGAGACATGGCGGAGAAAGGGTCGGGCCTGGCGCGTGGTGGCCTCGTCCCCCTGGACTGCTGTGGCCCAGGGGACGGCAGTGGGGGCTGGGCTGGTCTTGGCTGGGGAGTGAAAGGCTGACCACACCTTGGCACAGGGCACCCAGCTGCGGTCCTGGGGGTGACCTCACGGGGCCTGACCCTGGGCTTCCTTGGGAGGGATGCTGGAATCCCCTGCCCACCCCGCTGTGCCTCCAGGAAGGAACCCAGGGCTGGTGCTGGTGCCTTGAGCACTGGGCGCGGGGCGGGGGGCGGTCCTTCCACCCCTCCTGCTCTTTGCCCCGGCTCCACAGGACACCGAGTGCCGGCCCACACTCTCCAGAGCTGCTTGTTCCAGGTGGGTCTTTCCTCAAGCCCCAGGAGGGGAGGAGCCCAGTGTCAGAGAACATTCCTCAGAGTAGAGTCCTCCCATGAGGGTTTCTCATGATGCTCTGGCTTCCTTTGAGGTTATCCGTAGCCGGGGGGGCCCCCCCACCTCCGACTCCACCGGTGTCTGGCTGAGCCTGGGACCCTGACCCTCCCCAGATTTCATCTCTGCTCTCTCGAGCCTGTCCCCAGGGCTGGTCTGGCTCCTCACCAGCCCATGACATTAGAAGTGGGATGGGGTGGGGGGATGGGAGGGATGGCACCCCTGGTGGGGGGATGGGAGGGATGGCGTCCCTGTTGGGGGGATGGGGACCCTTGCAGCAGCGGGGACAAGGAGACTGAGGGGTATCAGAGGTGGGTGCCATGCTCAGGACCCCGGAGGCCGGCTGTAGGTGCTGGGTCATCCTGGCCCCAGGGCAGGGTCTCCAGGTGCCTTACTCAGACCCTGCTGCGGGCGGCCAGGTCTGGGCTCGCAGCCCTCAAAGTCAGAAAGGTGCTTTGTTCTGCCCCAGGCTGGCTGTCGTTCCGACCACCTGTTGGGTGAGCATGTTTCTGTGGAAGTGACTTCGGTTTTCAGAAATGAATCGGCCTTTTCAAATCACCCTGAGAGGCACTTTTGGGGTGTGGAAAAGAGAGGCCAGGCAGGGAGCTGTGCTGAGCGCTGTCTGGGGCAGGGTGGGGGGCCCAGGCGACCCGTCGTGTCTGGGGTGCGGGGTGTGGAGTAGGGGGCGGGTACGCGTCCGTGTGCATCTGAGTAGCGCTGTGTGCGGCGGCTCGGGGGGCTCTTGCGGGGACCCAGAGGAGATCAGCCCACACGAGTGCACTGGAGGGGCCAAGCCCCGTGCCTGTGTCCCGGGCGTGTGAGCCCCAGGACCCCAGTCGGCCGGAGCACTCGGCCAGCTCAAGCAAGGGGTCTGTTCTTACCGTCGTTTCACGGAGGACACGGCAGCTGCCCTCACCTCTCCTGAGCACTCCCTACGACTCAGGTCTTCACACACGCATGCACAGACGTGCGCCCGCACACGCAGTTCATGCACAGACACAGGCACTGACACAGACACACGTGGAAACACTTGGGTGCATGTTGGCCACTTCGGTGCTGGCAGGTGGGCACTCTGCCCGCACACGGAGTCCAGGCCTTCCGCCCTGCTCCCTGCCTCCCGCCAGCTTCCGAGGACAGGCCGTCAAGGCCAGCAAGAGGCCCAGCCCCAGCTGCCTCTAAGTAGGTAATTGGGCAGCTTTGGTCTTCAGAAAAGTAACAGTGATTCCGGGCCAGTCTCCCGGGATTCAAGGTGGATTCTCAGGGAAGCAGAGAGAACACAATGTATTTGTAAAACTGGGCGGGACCATGTCTCACCCTGAGGTTCAGGACACCCTCCACGACCCTGGGCACCTTCTGCCTCTCTCTGCTCTGCCAGTCAGCACTGAGCTGCCCCAGGGGGAGGCCACGGTATAGGGTTCTGAACCCCTGACCCTCCCATGCAGGCAGGGCCCACCGGCACCGCCTGTGGGAGGGAGGCCCTGGGCTCGAGGCAGGTGAGAGGGTTTCCGGCAGGGGCTTCTCAGCCACCTCCCAAACACCCACCCTTAGGCCCTAAGTCTTTCACAACTTCACAGATATTTGCCCAGGAACATAGCAGCCAACAAAGAGGAAAAAGCTCCTGCTCTCACTGGGCTGACCCTTCAGCAGGGGAGGCAGACAGTGACTAGGTAATGAGTGCGAGTGTGTGTAGAGGGAGGGGCTCTGGGAGAAACAGCAGGGAGGCTAGTAGGGGAGGCCAGGCAACTGGGGGAGGCCAGGGCCTGGGGAAGGGAGGGCCCAGGGGCCAGGTCCTCAGGCCAGAGGTTGGGGCAGAAGCCATTGCAGGGGCCCTGCCCTGGGGAGTTGTGGGGGGCAGGGAGGTCAGAGGTCGGGATGGCATGCCAAGTCCTGGGGGCAGCACCCTGACCAAGGCCTTCGGGAGGCAGGGCTGGCAGAGCAGCTGGGGCGCAGAGCCTCCCTTTCTGCTCCAGTGCTGTGCCTGCCCTGCCCACGTGCCCCCACCCTACGTGGCGCAAGTAGGCGGCAGGTCCCAGCTCAGGGACCTGTCTGCAAAGCTTGCGTTGTCGTGACTCGCACACGCAAACAGGAAGGAGGCATGATCAATCGATGCATCGCTCCCTTGAGGGTGCAGGCTGGGTCTCAGGGCTGGGGCTGGGTTGTTTAAGTCATTTACCAAAGCGCTCGCTCTGCTCCCTGCTTCCTCCTTCCCCCACAAAGGCCCCAAGGGGCAACTTCCCCAGCCCTGGCTGCACCCCTTCTCCCTGCACCCACAACCAGGAACGCCCTGTGCTAGGGGCCTCCAGGCCCCCTCACCTCCCCCTGGGGCTCAATCCCAGAGGGCTCTGTCGAGGAGGTGTCACTGAGCCTGTCCTTGGTGGCTTAGTGCACATGAAGTGGTGCTCAGTGTGGCTGGAGAGTCCTCTGTGGGTAGGAGAGGCTGAAGGGGTCTCACCTGTCCCCAGGCTGGAGGCAGCTGTGGTCACATAGAGATCACAGGCAGAGCGGGCAGGGAGGGTGATCTCCAGTGGGAGGGTTAGCCGGGCACTCAGTGCCCGTGGACATGTATGAGGGTGGGCAGGAGGGTGTGTGCCCTGTGATGCCTCCACCGGTGCCCACAGGATGGCCCAGGAGCGTCCAGGAGCTGATGCTGGCCGACCAGGAGCCTAGTTTCTCTTAGGCTCTGTGTTCTTCCAAATGGTCCTTGGACAGCAGGGCTGATTTATGCCTAAATCCCAGAGCTTCCAACTCCATCCCGGGCTCCTGTGGAGTCACTGTGACTTGGGCAAGGAAGCCAGGCCTTGAGATGGCCTTGAAGGCCGGAGGGGCTTGTCCCTCTGCAGGGGCCCAGCTGGCTGCTGGGTCTGTGGAGAGTGGGCATCAGCTCTGGGAGCTGCAGTGGCCAGGACTGTCGACCTCAGGCCAGGCCCTCCCTCCGTGGGCAAATGAGGCATGGGTGGAAGGTTGGAGGAGAAAGGCCGGGCTCATGCAAGTCCCGTCTTCCGATCCCCCAACTTGGGGCTCCCAGGCAGGGCAGAACAGGTCCAGGCTGGAAGCTGGTAGGGCCAGAATGATGGGCTCTTTTAGTGGTGAGGGAGCTTCTGGCCTGGCCCGTTTCCTTCCATTTCTACCTGCCTGGCACCAACCCAGAGCTCAGAAGAGGGAGCTGGCCTGAGCCTCCTGCAGAAACCTCAGCTACCCTGGTCAGTGCTAGTGTCCTGAGCATAGTACACACACACATGCACAGACACACGCCTGCACACAGATTCCAGCACATGCACTCATGCCCTCCTCCACAAGTCACATACGTGCACCCCACATTTGCATGAGTGTCTCCAGATCAGTGCTGGACCGTGCATTGCCAGGTCCTGCTGACACTGCTGCGTGTGGACGGTGGTGGGGTGAGGATCTCCTGGGCTGGGCTGGCGAAGGTGCCTGGTCAGGTCTGGGGTGGTCGGGCATCAGAGGTGGAGGAGGAGGTCAGCACAGAGCCCCGTGGCCACATGGTCACTGCCCACACGCATTTCATATCCTATGTTCATGGCATCTCACCCACATGTGCCATGTTCACATGCCCCATCCCATTCGCTCATGCTAGGCTGACATGGTCGGCTCCACACACATTCACACACGTGACTTGTTGATGCAGTCCCACGCCCCATCTTGGGCTTGCACACATCGGCTACACACGTCTCACGGACATACTCTGAGGCTCTCTCCCAAGGTATGGAGCCTGAGGGTGCCTCTTACCAGGGGGAGCTTGTGCCCAAGGCCCCCCCTCTGCTCGAGGAGCCCGGAAGAGGCGCTGGGTGGGCAGTGAGGAGGGCCGGCAGGGCACCATCTGCTGCCCACGTGCTCTCTGTGGCCCCCTCATCCGGCGAGCAGGGTGCTGCTGTGCTGAGCAGGTCATGGTCTGGGGGTGCCGAGGGGCGTCAGTGCAGCTTCAAGGACCCTGTAGGACCTGATCCTGGGAGGGGTCCGAGGCTGCACCCGGGACTGCAGAAGCGGCACCCAACCTCGGGGCCTGTTGTACCGTCTCCCTCTGGATCTCTGTCCTCTGCACAGAGTGGGGAATTTTGCTGTGCGAGCCAGGACAGGGGTGGAGGCACCACCCTTAGCCCTGGGGACCCCAGCCACGGCCCTGGCCCACCTGGGCCTCATGCTGGTGGGGCTGCCCTGGCCCTACTTTCTCTCCTTCGCTCCCGTGTACCTGCTGGTCTGCAAGACAGACATCGGTGTGCCCCAGCAAGCGCTATGTCCCGGGCTCAGTGCTGGGGGCCCAGACTGGGCTGGGACCTGGGGGTTAGGGGTGGCACCTCTTGCTACTACCCTGGCAGTGGTCCGGAGAGGGGGCTAAGGCTGTGACCCAGGTGAGGACTGTAGCTCTACTCAGCCCAGAACCTGGCCAGGCAGGGGTGGATCTACTTCCAGAGTCTGGGGTGGGGGCTTTTGTCTAAGGGACTGAGCTGGACAGAGATATGAGAGGGGTCTCAGGTCTGGGAAGCAAAGGAAACTTTACGGTCAGAAGGGGCTTCAGCTTCTCCATTTGTCCTGGCCCTTTTGGTCACATGCCCTGCAGGACACACACATCTGTCCTTCCTGCCCACCCTCCATGGGGTCCTGGATGGGGGCCTGGTTCACTCTGTCCCCATCCCAGTGTGCTCAGCCCAGTGTGGCAGGGAGAATGCCTGGGCCCCTCCCACAGGGTCCTGGACCGCTTCCTTCCTCCATCCCCAGGGATGGCAGGTGGAGGGGCTTTTGCTGGAAAGGAAGAACTGGAAGAAGCAGGTTTTCAAAGTCTTGAGGTTGCCACAGCAACTGCATCCCTGCTGGGGTTGGGAGGCTGCATAGATGTGGATGTGTTGTCCGTGTTTGGAACTGGCTATGCATGCAGGGCATGGGGACGACTCCAGGCCGGTGCCGTGGTGCGGTGAGCTGTGGTGTGCGGTGGTGTGTGGCCTGGTCAGGGCCTCCATCCAGCTCCAAAACGTGTGTCTGCAGTTGGGAAGGGCAGGAGGGCCCAGAGCTGGATTTGCGCCCCCCACCCCTGGCCCTGTGCTGCCCTCGGTCCTTGCCTGGCCTGCTGGGTCACGCAGCAGGTGTCTGATCTAGCTGTGCAGAGCCCACCTATGGCCACCATAGTTTTTGGTCCTCAAGGGGGTGGACAGAGGTTTAAATCCAGGACTGGCTGATTCCCTCGCCTTCTGCCCACAGAGCTGTGGTCTCAGTCATTGTAGACAAGGCCAAGCCAGCAAGGAGGGAAGCTGGGCAGTGTCTTCCACTGGGTCTTGTGGCCATAAACTGCCACCCTGAGACAGGCCTGGGGGAGCGAGGGGTGCATTTCCTGCTGCCCACAGCTCCCTGGTGTTTGCTGCTGTGGGGGTAACAATTCTAATCCCGCGTTGCGGTCTCTTTGGCTTCCAGAATCTTGAGCTCACGGGGCTTCGGGCTCATTGGCATGGTGTGGCCCTCGTCTTGCTGACCCAGGGAATCTGAGGAAGTCAGGACCTCACCCTGAGCCAGGGTGTGGTGTTGGCCGAGTCACCGTCCACCGTGTGTTTGTGGGTTATTTAAAAGAACATGCACAGTGACAAAATTTAGCTTGATGGCTTCAGTGCAGAAGCCAGGAGCGTAGTCTGGGGCAAACCCGGAAGGTCAAGGCGCCAGGCTGGACGGAGCCAGGGCTGGGCAGGGACCAGGGGAGCCAGGCTCAGGCTGGGGTCCCCTGAGGGGAGATGAGGGTCCACTGGGGCTGAGGGCACAAGGAGCTTCACGGCGCCCATCTAGGAGGGTAGCAAAGTCCAGATAAGCCTGGGAAGGGGCACAGAGGTGGGCGGATGCGCAGGAGGCCACCACAGCCCCTCCACGGGCTTGGGGAGCCCAGCTCAGCTCCTGCCCCTTTGCTCAGGGTGCCTCCAAGCTCCTCCTCACAGCCCTTCTCTGTGTCTCCTGCTGTCCGTGCTGTGCCTGGGGTGTGGACAATGGGTCTTCTGAGCTGCGTCTAGAACCCAGGACCCCGGTGTTCTTCCTTCTCAGGCTGCCTTTGAAGCTTGAGGAACTGCTGTGTGCTGGAGGAGCCCAGGTGCCTCCTGCCCAGCCCAGGTGCCTCCCGCCCTCCAGGGAGTCTCAGGCCCCACCCCCATGTGTGGGCAAGTCAGAGCTTTGCTTTCCTGTAGCCATGGTGACCATATCAGAGTATTGTGAGCACAGGACCTGGTGTTGGTGGTGCCCTCTCAAGAGCCCCGCCCTGGTGACCCCGTGACCCCCCACATCCCCTCTGTGGGAGGAGGGTGACCAAGAGCCTGGGTGTGTCTGGGATTGTCTAGGTGTTAGCGCCAGATGTCCCACATCCCAGGAAACCTATTGGTCCTGGACAAGCTGTATCAGTGGGATCTGCCTGGGGATGTGAGAGGGTGTCCCCTGGGGGGCCGTGCTGGGCACTGAAGCATCTTGATGTGGGAGGGGCCAGGCCTGGGCACGGCCAGAAGATAGCCCTGTCCCCAGTATGGCCGGCTGGCTTCTGTCCCCCGTGTTTACTGGTTCCTAAGATCCAAGCACCCTCTGTCCATCGCCAGTTCTGGATGCTTCTATGTGTCAGTTGCTGACAGCTAAAAACACATCTGTGTTTTGTTTTGTCTCCACAGCGACCCGGGAGGCAGTGATGCTGTCACCCGTTTTGCGGGTGAGAACAGAGGCTCTGATGAGGGGTCTCCCTGGCGTGTGTTTGCTGACCCTGGAGCCACAGGGCACTGAGCTTCCGCACGGAGCTGCCGCCACCCTGGGCTCCCTGGAAATTCAGAGCCTGCGGCTTCCTCTGGGGGCTCCGGAGGCATGATGAGTGCAGGAGCCGCCTCGCGGCAGAGGCCTCAGCCCCACTGCTCATCATCGTGGACACTGTGGACACTTGGGACGCTGGCAGCAGAGGTGGGACTCTGCTCCCGTCCCCTGCCTGCCCACCTGGGTGTGCCCGAGGGCACACGGAGCCCGGGGTGCTGCCCGTGACCCGGGCCAGCGTCTGCTCCAGTGCTCGAGCCGTGTGCGTCATGTGCAGCCAGGGCTCGGTCGCGGCAGAGTCTGGGCAGAGAGCCCCGGGCTCCAGACCAGGGTCAGTCATGTACACCAGTGTGGCCTAGACTGTCTCCTGAGGGAGGCAGACCAAGAGTGCAGGTCTGCGGCTGGCTCTGTCCTTCCTGTGTGACCCAGGGCGAGTTACCCAAACTCTCTGAGCCTCCATGTTGTCATTTGTCAAACTGGGGTCATAATTCTCCTGCCTCAGAGTGAGGAAAGGATGGGGCTGAGATCATATAGGCACCAGGCTTGCACATGCTGGGCCAGTGTGTGTTGTCCCAGAAGGAGCCCCACCTGCCCACACTGCTCTGCACTTAGTCTGGGGTCTCAGCCTTGGGCCTGGGCAGCTCACAGGGACACCTGGAGGGAACACTGACCTCAAGTCAGCTGAGTAGGACAGGAGGCTGGCGAGGGGCAGGCTGCAGCAGGGAGGACTTCCTGGAGGTAGTGTGTGTGCGAGATTCTCAGCTTGTGCAGGGACACCAGCCCCTGGCCTCAGGCATGGGGCCGTGCGGTGCAGGGAAGCACTTTGCAGGCTCCCTCTTCCAGGAGGCCTTCCGGACTAGCCCTGCGCAACGACAGGGAGCCGGGCAGGGTCCCCTCGTTCCCAGTGGAGCCGTGTTCTGTGCGACATAGTCCTATGCTGACCTCCAATGGCTGGTTCTGAGCATGCTGCAGAGACGGGACTGTGCAGTGGGTGCTTGGAGCAGTGTCCCCTGAGCCCAGCCCAGTCCGTTAGCACCTTCCTAGAGCGTAGCCTGGGTGCACCCGAGGGAGGCCCCAGTGCTGAGCCTCAGGCGTGGCCACAGGGCGTTTGCCTGCCGGCACGGGAGGGCAGTCACTGAGGGTGTTGGGCTCCTGTGGTTTGGACACTGGTCCCCTCCAAAACCCATGTGGAAATTTAACCCCAATGTGGCAGTGTGGAGAGGTAGGGCCTTCAGGGAGTGCTTGGGCCATGAGGACTCTGCCCCCGGAGTGGATTGATCCATCCATGGATTAGTGGGTCAGCAGGGCAGTGCAGCTGGGGGCTTTGCACAGAGAGGAAGAGAGACCCGAGCCAGCACTTTAACACAACCACCCCCTCACCCGCGACGCCATGCACCGCCTCAGGACGCCACGGAGTCCCCACCAGCAAGGGGGCTCTCCGCGGATGCGGCCCCTCATCCTTGGACTTCCCAGCCTCCAGACTGTCAGAAATAATTTCAATTCTTATAGATTACCCAGTTTCAGGTGCTCTGCTATAAGCAACAGAACACAGACCAAGACGAGGGTCAAGTCAGCCCGTCCCCAAGGAGACCGTTCTGCGGCCGAGAGACCCAAACACACAGCTATGACCCTGGTCACACTGGAGACCCATTTTGTGACGGCCTCAGCCGTGGTGGGGCTGGGCAGGCTCCTGGAGAGGCGGCATCTTTCGGGTGGGTGGGGAGTGCCAGGGAGGGTGGGGAGCCACGGGTGGGAGTGGGCGTGAGCGAGGCTGGCGGGAGCCGTGAGTGTCAGGTAGCTGCATCGGGAGGGGTGAGGCTGGAGGGCAGGTGGTGCTGGGCTGTGGGGAAACCACAACAGGGACTGGGCCTCCGTGTGCCGGCAGTGGGGGCCACAGAGGGTTTTAGGCGGAGGAGTAACACGGCCACGTTTATGCTTCAAAGCAATCATTCTGGCCACTGGATGGAGGGTGGCTGGAAGGATTGAGGCCGGAAGCAGGTGACCAATAAGAACGGCAGCTGCTGAGACTGCAACCTGGCGCTGGCAGGCAGGGCCTGGGGACAGGCTGAACTGGTGGGAGCGTGACTTGGAGGGACTCACGGATGCTGGCGTCTGTTGGGACAGGGATGGTTAGGCTGACGTTGGGATGCGTGGGCTGGAATCGCACTATGCCAATTGCTAGCTGCACGATCTTAGGCAAGCTGCTTCCACACTTTGAGCTTCAGTTTTACATCTGTAATGGGAAGAACATGCCTTGCCTTTGTCAGGTTGAGATGAGATACTAGCGGGCAGGGTGCCTTGGAGTCTGGGAAATGCCATCCACTCCCCACCCACCCTCCACTTGTCAGCTCAGGTTGCCCCCCCAGCATCGTGGCCTCTCTGAGCCTTGGTTCCGTTCCTGACACCATCACTCTGCCCCAGAGGCCCCAAGGATGTCACTCTAGTTCTGGGCAGTGGGGCCCAGAGAGCTCCAGATGGGTCTCACCTGCTCAGGTATGCTCGCCTGTCAGTGATGCTTAGTGGAAGCCGAGATTAGCACCTGGGGATGTTTACGGCGGACTGAAGCCAAAGGAGCCGCAGCTTCCGGGCAAGATGGTTCTGTCCTTCTGGATGTGTGGAGTCCCAGCGCTGTGGGCACCAGGCAGAGCACCCTCTTTGCGTGTGTTGTCAGGTGGAGACCAGAGACCCAGGAGTGCTGAGTGCTCGGGCACAGGTGGGTGGAGGTGGTGGGCAGCACCCAGGTTGGGGAAGAGGAGCCCAGGAAGGAACTGGAGAAGGAACAGCCAGAGGGGTAGGGAGGGACCCAGAGGCCCTGAGGCCTGTGGTGATGTGGAGAGAGGTCCCTGACTCCGGGAGGGACGCAGGGCAGCCCAGACACACTGTGGGGTGTGGGGGAAGTGGGCATTGGCTTGACAGCCAGGGGAGGGTGGGGGGCTCTGCCTCCGGCTGCCAGAAAGAGTGACGTAAAGCACAGATTTGGGGACAGTGTCGTGTGAGTGGGTCCATAGGGGACAGCATCACTGATATCACAGCTGCTCTGAATTACATTAATTTTATATCCCAAAGGTAGTTGGATAACCACAGAATTCAAAGCAGCCATTTATTCTTAACTTACCAGCAATTTGTAAAAGAACCGAGTCAATTCTACCTGACAAACTACGCTCAGGGTAAATGTGACTACACAATTTCAACAGCAGGCAAATATTCTTAGTGGTGAAAATTAAAACTTGTGTTAAAACTCGGTGTGCCAATCTTGCAAAGGGTGTTTTGTCTGTGGAATATTCACGTCCACGGTTCTCCATCTCGGGTGCATGTTAGAATCACCTGGGCCCCGACCGCCCTCCCCAGCTTCTGCTGTTCTTGGTCTGGGTCGGGGCGTCGGTATTTTTGAAGCGCTCCCAGGTGTTTTTAACCCGGGGTAGAAACCTGGGTTTACGTTGTTTCAGATGAGCCTGGAGACCTGAGGTGTCTGCATCGCTCAGCTTCCCTCCCCGGACTCTCAACCCTCGGGGCAGCAGCTCCTTTGAGGAGACCTGGGACCCTCTCCTCTGATAAAGGTACAAAAGTTCTTATCCAGTTTTAGGCCGTTCTCTGATCCCTGAAGCCTTTCTAGCCTCCCCCGACATGGACTTCTTTTGCAATTTCATATTGCATCAAATTGTTAACACGTGGCAATTGTAATTGCTCTGTTTGTGCCACTGCTCCTAAATTTCCACCACCAGAAACCGGGAGAGGAGCGGGGGACCCTCTCCTGGCGTCTCTGGTGGGAATACCTAGTTCCAGACGGTCGGCCTCTGTAACTGTGAAGGAGTGACACATCGCTGCTGTTTTAAGCCGCCCGGTTCACGGTCCTTTGTTGCAAGACTGACGCAGTGTGCGTGGGAGGGGTGCTCCAGAGAGAGGAAGGTGACAGGTCACGGGAGAGGAGGGGGCAGGGGTGCGGGCAGGAGGTGCTGCTTCATGGAGGACAGTTTGGACTGTTTCCCTAAAGGCAGCTAGAGGCTTTTGAAAAAACAAAACCCAAAACTCCTCGTTCCAGAAATATTAAAGGATCCATTTTTGCAGGCAAAACCATGACCTTCATGTCAGAGATTTTATTTAACGTGTGTTAGTTTTAACCCCTGGGGCCACGAGCAGGGTGAGTGTCACCGCGGGACGCTCACTTCTGGGGAGGCCAGTGGGGGCTCCGGGCCTCCTGGCGGGAGGAAGAGGGTGTGTGTGAGGCTGACAGTGGGATTTGAGCACGTGTGTCCCAGACTGCTGGCACTTCATTGTTCAGCCCACGGTGGCGGTGGCTCCATGGGTGTGAGTGCGTGGTGTAGGCTCTGAGAAGCAGGCCTGGGTGGGTGACATGGCCATCTGGGCGCCTCCTCTGCATACAGGGCCTGAGGCGTTGGCTGGGCAGGAGGCAGGACAAGGATGGCAGCCGGGCTGCAGACAGTGGCCCACTGGCTGCTTTGGGCTCCAGTGGGTGGGCTGGGAGGCGCAGCTCACGAGGGTGTGGCTGAAACCCAGCCCCGAGCCCAGGGAGGCGGGCTTGGTGGGGGTCCCATCTCCCGGACCCCAGCCCTGTCTTGGCCCCTGTCCAGTCCTGCAGGACCCTCCTCCCGACCCGGTCCCGGACCCTCAGTGGCTGGGGAGGTTGGGCTGCCTCTGTTTCCCAGGTCCCTGGGACTTCGGCCTGGGTCTTGGTGCACAAGGCGTCCACTTCGGAAGGGGCCCGCGATCTCTTGCTTCAGCAGCCTCTGGGGAGCGTGCGAACCCTGGCTCCGTCCCTCCGCCAAGGCAGCTCCGGAAGGGGCTGGGCGCTGGGTTATTAATTTATTTACAAATCAGAGCACGAGAAACACACTGAGCACGAGGGTGCGGCCCGTGGACTCTCACAGTGAGCTCTGAACCACGCAGAACCTGGCCCTGGGATGCCCCTGTGAGGTTTGGACGGGTCTTGGGGCCTCGGCGCCCCCTGACGTTCCAGGAGCCCCACGTGGGTCTCCGGGCTGTGTCTCCGCCCTCGTCCGCCAGAGGGCGGCAGCGCCCGCTCTTTCTTGCCCACGGGGGCCTCCGTGCGGCAGCCGGGAGAGGCCCACGAGGCCGCACTGGAACGGAGACCAAAGCCCGTTGCGCCAACACTTCGGGATCACTCTGCAGCCACCCCCAGCCCCTGGGGTCAGCCACTGGATTAGGAATTTGAAAATTTGTTTTTAAGTATTTTAATATTTAAATTTTTTTTTCCTTTTTTGGGGAAAATAGGTCATTATCTGTAGATGGTTTGGACAGCAAAACGTGTAAAAAATAAATAATAGTTTTTTAAAAAGCAAAAGGCACAAAGAGACGCAGCGAAAGGAAGCCTTGCTCCTTTGCTCCTCTGCTGCCTCTGGCGGGTCCCCACGGAGACCGTGGGCAGCACAAACACGCGTGCTCCCACGGCCCGGACTCTGGCCTTGCGCTTCCCCGTGGCGCCGTGGCCTGGGGACACCACGCTGTCGGGGCATCTCGGCCGAGGCGCGGCTGCCCCTAACTGATTTCATCCTTATGGCGGACACTGGGGTTGTTTTCAACCTTTTCGTGGAATGTCCTTGAACACGTGTCGTTTCCCAGTGGTGGGTCCATGGGAGGGCGGGAGGGGACTGCAGTTTTAACCTTGAAGGGTCCATTGTCAAATCGCCCTCCGCAGAGCTTGTCCCAGCCTGGGGAGAAGTGACCTTGCTCCCCACACCCTCCTCGCATTTTTTTTTTTTTTTTTTTGAGACAGAGTCACGCTCTGTTGCCTGGGCTAGAGTGCCGTGGCTCACAGCAACCTCAAACTCCTGGGCTCAAGCAATCCTCCTGCCTCAGCCTCCCGACTAGCTGGGACTACAGGCATGCGCCACCATGCCC
>CAUYRT010032598.1:0-30888 GCA_963574885.1 Lepilemur ruficaudatus | reverse complement strand
GTCAAATTTGCAAAAAAATGAATTAGAACTCTCTAAAAGTCTTTATAAAATGTATACTTCCAGTATTGGAAATGGTACAAAAATGAAATACATAACATAACGAATTGTAAAAATACTGACAATTTAAAATAGTGGGGGGGGGAAAGCTTTAAAAGGTGGGGGAGGGGAGAGGAAAAACAAAACCCAAAAACTCAAAATGAAAAGCTAAAAAGAAAATTTAACATATAAAAAAGTGTTAATCAGTCAATACCAGTTTGATGGCGAGTACAAAGAATTCATATGTGGCAAATGTTCAAATAATTATTATTATTTATAAATATTTACCCATAGAATCTTTAGAGTTAGCTGTGTTTACATTTATATCCTATGTAAATAATGATGACAATTTTCTTCTACTTTTATAAATTTTACTTCTTTTCTTATCTTGCTTCACTGGCTAGGACCAGAAGACGACCAAAGCTACTTTCATTGCTTCTGATTTTAAAGGGAATAGTTCTAGATTTTCACCACTGAATATATTATATGAAGTCAGTTGTTGATCATACCCTTTATCAGAGTCATGAGTTTCCTTCTATTATTAGTTTTCTAGGAGTTTTTATTACTGAATGCATGTAAACTATATGGATAGAGTCTCTGTAACTATTCATTACTTTTCTCATTTAGTCCTTTAATGTGTGAAATACAGTAATAGATGTTGTAATATTAAATCATCCATGCTTTCCTGGGATAATTCATATCAGACATGATACATTATCTTTTTTATATAGTATAGAATTCATTTAACAAATAATTTAAGATTTTTGTCTCCATGTTCATGAGTGAGATTGGCATATAATTCTCTTTCTTGTACTGTCTTCATGTGGTTTTGTTACTATTATTACAAAATAAAATTATATTCTCTAGTAGAATTTGTATACTCTTAGAATTTTCTGTCACTTGAGTGTTTGGTAGAATTCAAATGTAAAAGCCTGTTTGTTTGACTAGGGATATTTTTTAGCCATTGCTTTAATTTTGTTGATTTTTGTTTCTTCCGGGCACAATTTTAATAAATTATATCTTCCAGGAATTCTGTTTTGATTTCCAAATTTATAAAGTACCATTCATATATTATCGTATAATTGCTTACTTCTATTGTAGATTTAGGTATGACCTTTCTTATTCTTAATATTGCTTTTTATCTTTTTCTCTATTCAATCTTTCTGAATATTTTTCAAGTGATCTTTTCAAAGAACTACCTATGCATTATCTTTCTATTTTTCTGCTCTTTTTGTCTTTAGTCTGATATCCACTTTCAAATTTCTTAAGTTGGATTCTTAGTTTACAAATTCAAATTCTCTTCTTTCCTAATATAATCATTTAAACTTCCAAGTTTCTTTTGAATTACCATTTCTCTGCACTCCACAAACTTCAATATTTAGCAGTTTTGTTTTCCATTGTAAACATTTTCTAATATTTATTCTGATTTTATCTTTCACCCATGTATTATTTAGAAGTATGTGTTTTTAATTTCTGAACATGTGGGACACTTTTAGTAAAAAATGTTATTATTGTTCAAACAATATAATTACATTATTAATAAGATATATAATCTGTGTACTAATGATCTTTTATATTTGTTGAGACTTAGTTAATATCCTACTATATGGACAATTTTGGTAATTATTACATGCATGTTTGCAAAAAAATGTATATTTTCCAATTACTCAGTGCACAGTTCTAAATTTCTGCATTAGGCTAAACTTGTTAATTGGGCTATTTGAATCTTCTATCTTCTAATAGGGATAATCTTCTTATCCTCACCCATTTGTTGTCTGTCTGACCTTGTACCATCAGATTACACAACTCTAGGGGAATTGTTTACATAGAGCAGTGCTCTCAACTGGCTGTGCAGCAAAATCACCCTGAAAGTTTTTAAAATGCAGATACCTCTTGCCTACCTTGATGCTGATTCAATATCTCTGGATATTAAATCTAAGAAACTGCATTTTTAAGAGGGCCCACGTGATTCTGATGAGCAATCAAGGTCATGAAGCATTGTTTGTTTGTTCGTTTAGAGATGTCTCTTGATTATATTCCTACCGATGTCTTACAAAATGAATTTGCCTATCCATTAAAAGCCAGCCCTCTCTTGAATCTATGCCATGAACAAGATCATTAAAAACTCAAGATAGCTATGTACAACTGTGATTTGTGACTCTATGCAACTTCTTGAGAATACCAGAAAAGGGAAATCTAATCTAGAATAACCACAGCATACAATACCTAGTCCTGACTCCTCAGATAAACAGGAAATTCTCTCCACTTATGGTGCCCTATTATTCTCGTCAGATATTTACAGGGAAACACAGAACACTAGTTTGCCAAGGGATATCAGAAAGAATTTCAACAAATTCTTGCAAAGGGAGCTAAGCATAAGTGATCTCGTGTGGTACAAGGACCTGCAGCATTGGAATCACTTGAGAGCTTGTTAGAAATACAGAATCTCAGGCCTCACCCTAGACTTCTGAACAAAAATCTGCTTTTTAACGAGATCCCCAGATAATTTGTATGTATATTCAAGTTTGCAACACACTTTAAAAATATAGATAGATTCGCGTTTCTAACAAGCTCCCCAATGATGTCAATGCTGCTGGTACAAGGGCACACTGTCTCTAGCAAGGATTTATATCACAGGGAATGTAAACAGAGGGAGGAAACCCTTGAAACCACTCAGGGATGCCCATTTCCTATTACTGGCACCAAGGATGCTATGTGGGCTTAGGATGTTTATGAAACCCAAACAGCACATCCTCCCACAATTTAACAGAATATGTAAGGGCACAGAACACCATCTTTGTTAACCAACAAAGGGATTCAAATACCCAAGGGAAGAATGCTGAAAACATTAGAATTTCTCATCTTCTTTGTTTTCTCCATGCAAGACAATCTGCGCCTACCTGTGTGGCTCAAATTCACAAATTCTCCTCTGCAAATTTTCGTGGGCAGGCTGCAGCGTCCTGCCCTCTTCTGCTTTTCATTGCTGTCATTGGACTGTCTGTTGTCTTAAGCAGCCACAGCTAGGGAAGGAATACATGGAGAACATACTTTCCTATTGAAATGAGCAGCATATTTTCAGTGCATTTTTTATAATTGAGCAACTCACACACAGCCAACACTCGTCTGGAAAACATCCCTGCCTGGTTGATCCTAGGTCTGCCCGTTTGGGCTGCATTCCTGAAAGTCACACTGGGTAGGAGGCCTGGCAAAGCAGAACCTGGACCTTCCTTGAACAGGGGTAGAAACATGTGGTTCAGTAGGTGCCGTCCTCACTGGCCTTTTGCTGAAGTTCCCCATTGTTCTTCGTAGAAGTGAAGTTCATTTCTCATGGCGTCTTCAGGGAGACCTCTGTGACAGTATTCCCTGAGTTTTAGAATATTTAAAATTGTTTCTTACAGCTCTGACATAAAAAGACATAAAGGCCTTGGCTATCACTTTCTTGCCTTGGTGTTTCTTGAAAATGTTGTTCCTCTTTGTTCTTGCTTTGTAGGTTGCTGGAAAGCATTCTGATGCCAACCCCACTCACTTTCCTTTCTCAGCTATGTGACAATTTTTGCCTGGAGGCCCAGAGGATATTTTTTTCCCTCATATTTAAAGTCTAAAAGTTTCACAAGGATATGTCTCAGAGTTGACTATTCCTGGTTAATATCGCAAGCATACAGGGTAACATATTGATAGATAGATACAGATCTCTTTTATTTACAGATTTTGGGGGGATTATAGATATAAATACTATTTTCATTTCATATTTTGTCTTTCTGCTTCAGAAATTCCAATAATCGGTATCATGGATCTTCTTTATCTTCCATTTTTATCGTTTCTTCTGATCTTTTTAACCTCTTTTGTAATTACATTTACTTCTTTTTTCTGTTTTATTATTTCACTTAATTATTCTTTGGGAACTTATTATTTAGTCTCCATTTCTTAGATTTTTGTTCTTTCTCTTCAAATTCTTTTCTGAATTTGATCACTTGCCATTTTACTTCTTTTTCTTTTCACATTTTTCTTCTGGGTTTTAAATATTGACTCAGAGTTTTAAATTTTGAATCAAGGAGTTTTTTTAATATATGCAAATGCTTTCTTAATAGTATTTAATTCCTGTTAGAGTGCCATGTTATAGTTTTTCTCTGTTTCATTTTCATTTTAGAGAAGTGTTTTTATTAGCTTAATAATATTAAATCTCACTTTCTATTTTCTATTTATATTTGTATTACATGAATTCTACCTTTCATTTTCATTCATTTTAAACTGTCTCCTATTTTTCTAGGTCAGCAATGGAACCCGCTCTACATAGGCAGATTAAAACTTTTGGATAGTCTACTAAGTTTCTTGGTTCAAGAGCATACTTCTCTTTTGGTACAGAGAGTAGACTTTCTTTGGGAATAGAATCATGAATAGAGAAGGTTGGAGTGTCTTCTGATTCATCAGTCTTCCTTTGTTTGTGTGGGGTTGTCAATTTCCTCCACCTGCTTTCTTCATTTACCACCAACCCACCCAGAGGTGTCACCTGCCCTTCCACAGAAACAAGATCTTCCAGGACTGCCTCTTTGGTTCTGCACAGTCTCAAGTCTGTTTATTTAAATTCTTCAGTAACCAGTGCTCCAACTTATTGTACTCTAACCTATTTCTGTGTTTCATCACTTATGGGGAAACCCTCTCTGGAAATAATGTCATCAATGTGCATTTCTACTGGGACCCCACTGCACCCTATTCTTGCTTGTTAATTTGTGCCTGACTGTCAACACTGACATGGGCTCCAGAGCAAGCTCTACTGTGGGTGTTTGTTCCTCCACTTACATTAAATTCTGTCTCTGAATGGTGCTTCTAAATAATTTGTGAGTAAAGAAGAAATCAAAATGGGAAATTAGTGTTTTGAACGGAATGATGATGAATATACAACATATCAAATTTTAACCATGATGGAAAACAGCACAGAAGTGTCTAAAGAAATTAAAAATAGAATGACCATATGACCCAATAATCCCTCTTCTTGGCAAATACTCAAAGGAAATGAAATTACCACTTCATAAAGACATCTGCACTCCCATGTTTATTGTAGAATTATTCACAATTGCCAAAACGTGGAAACAGCCTAAGTGTCCACCAACATATAAATGGATAAAGAAACTGTGGTATAAGGGAATATATAAGGGAATATTATTCATCCCCCAAAAAGGCTAGATCTTGTCATTTGCTATAACATGGATGAGCCTGGAAGGCATTATGGTGAGTGAAATAAGCCAGACACAGAAGGAAAAATATGGCATGATCTCTCTTATATATGGAATCTAAAAAAAAATTAAAATATACAGAAAGAACAAAACAGTGGTTACCAGTGGTCGTGAGTGGGGCTGGGGGGAGAATGGGGAGAGAAAGGTTAGAAGATACAAAGTAGTAGATATGTAGGATGAGCAATTCTAGAGATCTCATGCACCATGAGAACAATAGGTAATAAATTGTACCATATTTGGGATTCAAGCTAAATGAGTAGATTTTAGCAGCTCTTAACACACAAAAAAGGGCATCTATGTGAAATAATGAATATGTTAATTTGCTTAACTATAGTATCCATTTTACTATCTGTATGTATCCCCTACATATATAGAGTATGATGTGTCATGTTGCATACCTTAAATATATACAATATTTTTTTTAAAGTTATGTAATACAGGTAAGGCAGTATTGAAGGAGATAGAGTAAAGGGCACAGTATATCATTAAACACTCATATTTTAAAAATAAGAAAGTTCTCAATTCAATGACCACAGTTTCTACTTTTAAAAAAAAATCCTAAAAAAGAAAAAATTTAAGGCAAAGTAAGCAAAGAATGGAAATAATGAAAACTAGAGTGAAATCAATGAAATTACTGAAAAACAATAGAGAAAAAAACTAAAAGCTTCCTTAAGAAAGTCAACAGAATTGGGCTAGACTGGTTGGGGGGAGGGGAAGGAAAAGAAGATACAAATTACCAGCTTCAGAAAAGGAAAACATGACATCACTCATACTCCACATATATTAAAAGGATAACAAAGGAATATTTTGACAAGTTACTGTTGATGAATCCAATGACTTAGATGAAAGAGAAAAATTCCTCGAAAGACACAAGCTACCAAAGCTTACTCAAGAAGCATTAAAACATAAATAAAAATAAAAAAGAAGAAACAGATAATTTTAAAAGCCCTATATTTATTTTAAAAATTGAATTTATAGAGATTTTTTTAAAAAAAAAAAACCTTCACACAAAGAAAACTCCAAGCACTGATGACTTCATGAATTTTATCAAACCTTCATGGAAGAAATAATAATAATTCTACACAAACTCCTCCAAAAAATTAAGAAAGGAAACATTTCCTAACACATTCTATGAGGTCATTGTTGCTCTGATACCAAAACCACATAGAGACATACAAGGAAAACAAAAGCTGCAGACCAATGTCCTTAATAAATGTATATACAGAAATTATTAACAAAATGTGAGCAAAGCAAATACAATAATGTACAAAAAGAAAAATGTGTTATGACCAAGTGAGATTTATACCAGAAATACAAGTTCTTTTGATATTTAACATTAATTAATGTAATTTACCATAATAACAGACTTTTAAAAATCATCTCAATAGATGCAGAAAAAGCATTTGACAAGAATCAGCATTCACCTCTGATAAAAACTCTACGTAGGATAGAAACATTTTCAATAGGGCAATGAAATGCATTTAAAAACCTACAGGTAATAGCATACTTGTTGCTGAGAGACTAAGAACTTTCTCTAAAACCAGAAACAATGTAAAAATGTCCACTTTCACCACTGTTATTCAACATACTGCTGCAATTTCTAGCCAGTACACAAGGCTGGAAAAGGAAATAAAAACATCCAAATTGGAAAGGAGCAATTAAAATTCTGTCTGCAGATCTCCTCTATTCAACATTATAAAGGAGGCTCTAGCTAGTGCAATAGGTCAAGAAAAAGAAATCAGGCTGGCGTGGTGGCTCATGCCTGTAATCCTAGCACTCTGGGAGGCTGAGGTAGGAGGATCGCTCAAGGTCAGGAGTTCAAAACCAGCCTGAGCAAGAGTGAGACCCCGTCTCTACTAAAAGTAGAAAGAAATTAATTGGCCAACTAAAAATATGTTTAAAAAATTAGCCAGGCATGGTGGCGCATGCCTGTAGTCCCAGCTGCTCGGGAGGCTGAGGCAGAGGATCACTTGAGCCCAGGAGTTTGAGGTTGCCATGAGCTAGGCTGACACCACAGCATTCTAGCCAGGGCAATAGAGTGAGACTCTGTCTCAAAGAAAAAAAAAGAAAAAAAGAAAGGAAAGAAAAAAAAAGAAAAAGAAATCAAAGGCATCTTGATGGTAAAATGAATAACACTGTCTTTATTTGCCAGTGACATTATGATTTATGTATAAAATTCTATAAAATCTACACAAAAGCTCCTAGAACTAATAAGTGAGGTAAAAATCATTGCAGGGTAAAAAATTACTTTATAAAAATCAATGATATTTCTATATACCAGCAACAATTAGAAATTGAATTATAATATCATTTACAATTACATCAAAAATATAAAATTCTTGCTGATTTTCCTGAGTTCCAAATAGATTCTAGTTAGTCTACCATTTGATCCAGCAATCCAATTACTGGGCATCTAACCAAAAAAACAAAAGACATTCTATAAAAGAGACACCTACACTTGAATGTTTATGGCAACACAATTCACAATTGCAAAGTTGTGGAAACAACCCAAGTGCCCATCAACACATGAGTGGATTAATAAAATGTGGTATATGTATACCATGGAGTACTATTCAGCTATAAGAAACACTGGTGATATAGCATCTCTTGTATTTTCCTGGATAGAGCTGAAACCTATTCTACTAAGTGAAGTATCCCAAGAATGGATAGACAGGCACCACATGTATTCACCAGCAAATTGGTTTCTCTGATCAACACCTAAGTGCATATATAGGAATAACATTTATTGGTGTCGGGCAGATGGGAGGGAAGAGGCGGGGATGGGTGTATACATACATAATGAGTGTGATGCGCACTGTCTGAGGGATGGTCATGCTTGAAGCTCTGACTCAAGAGGGGAGGGGAGGCAAGGGCAATATACATAATCTTAACATTTGTACCCCCATAATATGCTGAAATAAAAAATAGATATAAAATTCTTAAGGATAAATCTGGCAAAATAAGTGTAAAATCTGTGCACTGAAAATTATAAAATATTGCTGAGAAAACGTAAAAGCCTAAATAATGGAGATATATATTATGTCTTGGAATGGAATATTCAGTATTCTTAAAGATTTCAATTAGTGCCAAATGTATGTATGGATTCAATGTGTTACCAACCAAAATCCCAGCAAGCTATTTAAAAATACAAATTGAAAAATGGCATGCTTGAAAGGTGGTTGGGGATGGGAACTAGGGGACTTAATAGGGGGAAGGAAATCTTCTAAAACCGATTTATGTGAATAGCTGTACAACTTGGTAAATTTACTAAAAATCATTTAATTGTACACTTAAAATGGAGTAATGGCATGGAATGTAAATTATACTTCAATAAATTTGTCAAAAAAACCGTTTCTAAAATTCATATGAAAATGCAAAGGACATAGATTAGCAAAAACAAAAACAAATTATAAGACAGAGAATAACAAAGTTAGACAAATAGACAAGCTAAATATAATAGTGAGTCAATAAATAGACATATATATAATTAACTGATATTTGACAAAGGTGAAAAGAAACAATTGGGACATTTGTTCGGGACATGTGCAAACAGAGAGAGAGAGAGACACAGGGAGAGGAAACTTAAATGTATATTTCTTACTTTATACCAAAATTATCTTAAAATTTATCTCAAACATAAATGTAAAATCTAAAACTATAAAAATTCTAGAAGAAAATTTTTGTGATCTTGGGTTAATCAAAGATTTCTTGGATTCAACACAAAAAGCACAACTCAAAATAGAAAAATATGATAAATTGAACTTCATTAAAATGTACAATTTCTGCTCATCAAAAGACACTGTGAGGATAATAAAAGGACAGACTACAGACCAGGAGGAAATATTTGTAAATCATGTAGCTGATAAACAACATGTAACTAAACTATATGAAGAATTCTAATATAATAAAAAGAATAAAAAAATTTAAATGAGCCAAATATTTGAATGGATATTTCAGCAGAAAAGATCCACACACATCAAATGAATGCACAGAAACCAGTCATTCATCATTAGCTCAACATCAGTAGTCATCAGGGAAGGGAAAATTAAAACCACAATGAGATCTCACTATACACCTATTAGAAACTCTAAAATTAAGAACTGGCCACAGCAACTATTATAAAGGATGTGGAACAACTGGAATTCTCATTCTTTGCTGGTAGGAATGTAAAACGGTGCAAACACTTTGTAAAATAGTTGGGCAGTTTCACAAAAAATTAAACATATACCTACCATTCCGCTTTGAGGTATTTACCCAAGAAAAATTAAATCATTTATTCATCCAAAGACTTGCACATTGATGTTATTAGTAGGTTTGTTTGAAATAGTCAAAAAATGGGAACAACACAAACGTCCATTAACAAGATAAAGAAATTGCTGTATGTTGATATGACAGAATACTACTCAACAATGGAAAAATACATAAAAACTAATACACAAAACAATATGGATGAATCTCAAAATAACTATGGTGAAAAAAAGAAACCAAACAAACAATAGTGCATGCCATTTAATTCCGTTTATATTAAATTCCATGAAAACAAACTAATTTACAATAACAGACAGCAGATCAGTAGCTGTCCAGAGACAGCGGGTTGGAGAACCAGAGGGGGAGTTATAAACAGGTACAAGGTAACCTTTGGGTTTGACGGATGTGATCATTATCTTGGCAAAATGGTTTCTGGATGGTTTCATGGATACTTACACACATGCAACTTACCACATTGTACATTTTATATACGTGCAGTTTATTGTAAATCAAGTATACTTCAATAAAGGTGTTAAAAAGTTCAAAAATGTAATACCACTCATGATGATGTTGTAAATATAAATAAAAGAGGAGATTTAAGTGAGACTATAACTCTGTGTGCTGGGGACAAGTGAATATGCACCTACAGTGATTTAGCACAAGCACCTAACAAGTAAAATATTAATATGACTAGAAAATACAATAACGAATATCTGAAATTTGGATTGATTAAGCCAAGCACTTTGTTGCCTCCTACTCCTCAGCATGTTATCCATCTCTGGAAGTGGGCTTTTGATTTATGTGCAGAGAACACACATACATACACCCATACACCTTTAAAAATTTCTGAATTTTTGGCAAAGGACACAAACCTAACAGAAGCATGGCAGTGGCCCCGGGCCGGAAATAGGCACAGTCTGCTGTTGTGGGCCCTTACCTTGCTCTCAGGGCCTCCACCTCCAGCCCATCCAGAAGCACAAAGAAGCCAATTCTTGCTTTTGCCATTTGTTTATATTTGTATTTTTGGGGACTTACATTACTATTCTGGACAAATATAAGCTGAGGAAATTTCCCATATTTTGAAGGAAATATTTGCAAACTTGAGGCTTTCTTCATTCCTGAACCCACATAAGCAAGGATTGTGATTGCAAAAGCACGTCCTCATCAAGGATAGACAGAGGAGCCGTGGCAGTGGTCCCTGGCATTCGCTTTCCTCTGGCTCCCCAGGGACCCAGAAAAATCAAGCTGTAGCTGCAAAGAAACCTCATCTAACAGTGGCACAAAGTCGTCAAGACTTTTGGATCATTTTCAAAGAAGGTGCAATGTCTTCTCTGGAAAAACAATAATAAGGATTAATGTCCCCAAATTAATTTAGTCAAGTGAAAGATGTAAGAGACCAAAAGTAAAGAGGCATTTTTCAAAGCTATATTCCACATAAGCAAAGGAAGATACAAGCTAACTATTTATTTATAAGACTCTTGATATTAACACAGAATTAATGACACATGCTCAGAGAAAATCAGAACAGGCTTTTGGTAAATTTTCTAGAACAAATAACACCACACAATACCAATTACTATCATGTGTGCATGATATTGGAAATATCTCTTATACTATTGCATGAAACTGCTGACTCACAAAGGATGACTTGGTTCTAGGTATATGTGTGTAGTATCCATAATGGAGAAATGCTGGGCAAATATTTGTGTTCTTTTGGAAGAGACGGTTGTTTTAGCAAATGATTCTTTTATAAGACAAAATATAGACACAAAAGATATCTCTGGCTTAGCATCATGAAATTTAAAAATACACATCTTTCTTTAAAAAATTAGAAAATAAAATAATAAAACTGCCTCTCTTTGATCAAGAAAAAAATAGGAAAAAAAAAATGGTGAGCTTCCCTTTTAAGGAGAGAATCGTTTATATAACAGGGAAACTGTAAGAGTCTGAAGTACTTTGTTTGTTCAGGCCCTATGTTATAAATTGTTTTTCTTTGCAGATAAGAAAAGCTAAGAATTCAGAATATTCATGATTAGGAAACTAAACAAAAAAAACCTGCCCATGAACTAATCAGGTTGAGACAAGTATGTAAAACTAAAATGTGATTCTACTCAATCATAAGTGACAAACTCCCTAAGTTGTGTTTTCCTGTCATTCAATATGAAGAGATAAGTATTTTCTTGTCAATTTTTCTAATTAAGACTTTTACATCTACAATGAAATCTTTAT
This sequence comes from Lepilemur ruficaudatus, assembly GCA_963574885.1. Taxonomy (NCBI): domain Eukaryota; kingdom Metazoa; phylum Chordata; class Mammalia; order Primates; family Lepilemuridae; genus Lepilemur; species Lepilemur ruficaudatus. The sequence goes on along the minus strand of CAUYRT010032598.1, from coordinate 19,144 downwards.
CTTCCAGTCTTGAGAGAATTGCTAGGAATCACAAAAACGTTTTCATAGGAAAACAGAGCATGAGTTCACGAAGGGCCTGTTCATTTTTTTCTCTCTTCATTTATATTGCCAAGCCATCACCAATGTATTTTTCCGTCTTTTTTTACTCCAAGATGGTACAAAGAGCTAGAGAAGATTCTAGCTTACAGAAGGGCTATCAGAATCAGTAATCTTCCTGTTGCCAGAGAGTTAAAAATAATTAAAAGCACTCCTGATAATATCAAAACATATATATATATATATATATATGAGAAAATATTGCTTAGTGTTTGAAAATTCCAGTGGAGCACCCCTGGGTGTGCTGAACCATGCAAGAATTTGCTCTTAAATACCAACACAGTACTAACTTTCCTTCATTCTTAGAGAAGAAAAGTGTTGGGGTTAATATAATTTCCTGATCTTGATTCATTATGGAAGAAAATATGAATCTGATCATTTCAGCCCTTGAGGCGCATGCCTTTTTAGTCATCTACATAGGGAAACGGACAAGATACAGGATTATGTTTTCCAAGGAGAAATATGCTCACACAAGTGCTTGAAAGGAAGGATATGATAAGGGCAGCTTTTTCATGGCACTGATAATTCCAGAGTAGACAACTGCTATCACTTCAGGTAGCTTCCTCTATTGGCATATCTCAGCGGTAGTCAATTATCTTAAATAGTCTGAACCTAGCACAGCAGGGTTGAGATTGCTTATGTTTAATGTGGAGAATGATATACCCAGGAATTCCCAAGAGGACCAAAGTGTGGTGCAAGTCACTCACCCAGAGTCTAGGTCTCCCTAAAATATTTGAGTGTCTCTTTTCCTTGGGGGTGGGAGGGGAATAGCAATACTAACATTGTTTTAAATAACATCTAAATTCCACAGTGGAATATGACAAAATACATTCCAGAGCTGAGTAAAACTGATAAGTGGGTTAGGAATCCATTGACTACACCCTTCCACACTGAAACTCTGAATCTTCCAGTATTTGAAAGTGATATACCTATCGAGAAGGCATGGAATTTCTGGATTTACTCATTCAACCGATGTATTGAATGTCCACCATTTTCTGGGGTCTTTGCAATGCGCTTGTGACACAACAGTGAACAAAACTAATAAAAACTCCTGTGCACATGGACTTTATACTCTAGTGTGTGAAGGGAGGGCAGGACTGAGAGGAGACAAACAATAAGCACAGAAAATACGTGAAGAAATAGTAAGATAGAAGGTGACAATTTCTACAGTTGGAAAAAAAATAAAGTCAAGCAAGGTACCAGGGGTCAGGAATGCTCAGGAAGGCGGTGGGGAGGATGGGTGCAGGTTGCCATTTAAAAGAGGATGGTGTAAGCAGGGCACATTAAGAAGGTGACTTCTGAGTAAAGGCAAGAAGGAAGTCAGTCAGGTAAGTGTGTGGATTACTGGAGGGACGCAGAGGAAGCAGCTGGTGCAGAGATGGGGAAGAGGTTGTCTGAAGGCTGCAAGGGCCAGAGAGGTGTCCTGGAGCCACCAGGCCTGTGGGCTCCTGGTCTGGGAGGGCACTGAGGCTGGACCACATAGGCCCTCACAAGGGCACTGGTTTCTAATGAGAATGAAATGCTGTCATTGCAGGGGTTTTTAAGAGTGTTATAACAGGCTTAGGGATTATGTGAATTGTTTGGGCTGCAGTATTGAAAGCTGTGTAGGAAAGGCAGAGTAAGAAGCAGTTAGGAAGCTCCTGGTATAATCCAGGTCAGAGATGTTGATGGCTCCCGCCAGCGTGATATCAGAGGAGGTGCTGGAAAGTGTTAAACTGTGGATGTATTCTGAAGAGCCAACAGCACTACCTGACAGATTGGATGTCATGCATGATGGGAAGAGAGGAACTTACATGGCTGCAAGGCTTCTTTCCCTGAGCACCTGGAAGACCAGATTTGCTACCAACTGAGAGGTGGAAAGTTGCAGAAGGAACAAGTGGAAAGGAGTTTTGATTTGGACCTGTTGAGTTTGAGAAGTCCAAGTGGAGATGCAGAGTAGACTGCTGGATAAGGGTGTCTGCACCACAGGACAGACAGAGGCCTCAACTAGAAATGGACATTTGCGAGTTGTCAGGATATCAAGGTCATTTAATGACAAGAGATTGACTAAAGGGGTGAATGTCAACAGAGCAGAGAGAGAATCAAGCACTGAGCCCAGAGACGTTCCAGCATGAAGAGGCCAGGAGAGAATGAAGAACCAGTACAGGAAACTGGGAAGAGTAATCATTGAAATAGAAGAAAAAGTCAAGTCATTTGGCATCCCAGAAATCAAGTAGGGAGTGAATGTATGAAAGAGAATGAGATGATCATTACAATGAAACCATGCCCAACCCCTACTTCCTTGGACAGGACACTAACATATACATAACCCACACTGGTCCTTGCTTCAGGAAACAGGGTCCTGACTTGCTGCTCCTAACCAGTAGCAGGGGCCATGACTGCATGGACAAATCACATAGTTCATGTACTCCCATCTGTAGAACTCCAAGAATCCTAGAGTCACATTCCTTTAGATGCTAGATGCAAGGTATTGGAATGCATTTTAAACCGTATAATGCAATTCTGGCCACCTGTTTGAAAGGGAAAATCCTACAGCTGGTTTACTTCCCCAATCCCAGCTTCTACTCCTTCCCTTTCCCACTGACCACGTCACTAAGCCCCAGCACGTCCCACATCAAACCCACTCAAGTTATGACACCACATACACAGGGGCTGTCTCATCTCCTATTCTTCTCACCACTCCCAGTGCAGCAGACTCTCAATGAGTGTTTTGTCAAATTGAATAGAACAATGGGTACTTTGATTATCATTTTCTCTCTCTACTGCCATGGCAGAGGGAAAAAAAGTTGTACAGGAGGAATCTGCAAATCTCATATATGACCTTGAATAGAGAAAATAAATTTTGCTCTCCTTCCCTGGCCTGTGATCAGTGAAGTTTCCAATATAGAAGCAAACAACTCAGGAGAAGCAAAAATGCCCCCACAGTAGGCTGGCAGCCCACTTCCTTGTAAGCTCATTCAGCACCACTGGCTCCTCTACAACAGAGAGCGTCAGTTTCACCTGGACATCCAATAGGAAGCAGCCATATCTCCAGGGTGCATGCCCATCACACATCCTGATCTACACTCCTGCTGAGTCCCTGCACGGGGCCATGTTCCTTAGGGCTTGGAAGCTTGATTCATTCTCAATCCAAAAACCCACTTTGGTTTCATGGAGACAGCACAAAGACACCAGGAGTGCAGAGTGACCAGCAGCTAATTTCAAACTATCATCCTCAATAATCTAAGGAGAAGCGCTTCTGATCTCTGATTTAGGGACAGGTTGTAAATATCATGTGCATGGAGCAGAAAGAATTGCCTTCGTTCCACACCTAGCAAAACCCAATAAAGAAAATCAGCATTATGGAAATTGTTGGTCAGAGGATGGGGGATTCCGATTTAGTGGAAGGTATATAATCCCAGAGCTTCAGCAAAGGCAAAAAGAAGACAGGCCACATCGTAAAGAAAAATATCAATTGGGTTTCTCCCAACTAATAGGATCATATAACAATGTAATGGAGAATAAAAACATTGCGATATTGATGGATTATGATAAGAATTGAGTTTTTTTAAAAAAATGGGGGCTTTAAGTCATCCACTTCTCTAAATAACATTGGAAACCAAGGAGTCGAATATGTTCAAGCTTATCAGCACCAGATCTGGAAAATGTTGACAAGATGACTAACTGCAATTTCATGATGATCTGATGAGGCCCCAAAAGCAATTCTGTAGACAGCTAGTCTTCTTGCAGAGATAACAGACTCAGACATAATCCAGGTTCCTTGAAATGGTCAATTCAGGGGTCACAGCCAAGATCAAGTTTGTAATTACTGTAATTTCACCTTCTGCTGCAGAGAGCATTAAGTCAGATGAGGCATTGCCCAGAGAGGAGCAATTTTCTTTATAAAATTATTGCCATTAGTGCAGCTATAGGTAAGGTGACCAAGCCTTTCTTCTTTCCAAAGTTCTAATTTTGTGCTAACATATCAAGTAGTAAATCACAAAATTTAAGAGAATCTAAGCTATTAACATGTTGCCAGCTTTACAACTTTACAATCCTATAAATACCAACTGAAAGACCTATTCACCGCCACATATCTCTTCTTTCCATGCAAGAACATTTAGGGCAGTGTGTTGGTGAGTGTACTTTCGGGCAACTCTTGCTATTGGCTTGAGAGAGAGGTTTCTAGACTCTTGCCAATGCTGTGCAGAAGCAGGGCAAACGTTGCCGTCCTTGCATGTCCTTGTGGTTAGGCTGGGAAGCTGTAGCACAACTTCTACTGATAAGGAAATTGGGTCTCCCCGGCCTGTCCATGAAGGATACATTTGCTCAGCTCCAGAAGGCAACAGGGCAAGCTTTGCACTTGGAAAACTCAAAAAGGAAACTTCTGCTCAATTAGTTCAATTGTCTTAAAATATGGGTGGTGAAACTGAAAGCCAGGCAGGGTAAGTGACTTTCCTTAGATCAGACAGTCAATTAGTGGCATAGTCCATGTAAGTCTCACATTCTGACCACTGTGCAACACTTCCTACATTCACACATTTGATGTGCATAGTCATTCTGCCAATCGCCCATCTGCAGGGATTAATAGTAGAGAACAGAGCCGTGTGGGGACAGATATCTAATTGGGACTCGCTGTTTCCTGTTTTCACTGCCTAATTACCGCTATTACTGTAAGTATACTGAGAATGGGTTTCTTAGAATAATCTTTATCCAGGGCCATATAACATACATACTTTGGGGATCTGTATAATTACTGCTTCCCCCAATTCAATCAGTGAGGTCGAGTAATATCTGTGCCTTTCCAAATCAATACTGCTGGCTTCTTTGCCACAAGCAGAAATGCAATAATTACCAGATGCAATCAGATGCAAATCATAAAATGCAATTTTCAAATATTGCTGAAAAGTTAGCTACACTCTTATGAACCAAACTTAACTGGAGAACTAACAACACTCTGGTGTCTGCTGACCTACTTATGATTTGACATTTAAAAGAAAAGTAAAAAGAGTAGGATGCACTGAACTCAGAAGTCAAGGAATCACCCACCTTTGGTTCTCGATGTGGGGAACTGGATTTTCAATTGTCATTTGGCTGCATAATGGGTTAGGCAAAGACAGACTTGATTAAAATGGGCTTTCACCTTCTTTGTACGTGCCTGACGTTGTCCATGAGCAGCAGGGCCTCAGTTCCCTGCCCAGGGTGAAAAAGTGTTCCCATCTCATGGTCAGTCATATCCATGGTAAGAGGTCTATAGTTTCTTCTGCAAATTACAATTCAAAACTTCCATGTTTGGGTAACAGTAAGCACATACACGCATGTCCATACACACATACATTCAATTGAAAACAAACAGTAACAGCCACTCTTGGAACCCGCTTCTCTTCTGACGGTGGCTTCCATGCTAACTGTGGATTGGTGTCTGCAGGGAGAGTCAGATCCCAGCAGCTGGCCTCAGACCGCAAGTCAGTCTGAGCAAAACTCATGAGTCCTCATTCCCCAGCCTCTGACATTTGAAGAGAGTGGTATCTAATGAAGGTTTCTTTTCTGAGCTGCTGAAAAGTACCTATCAGTCAGTCAGCGTGGGTGCACGATTCCAAAGAGCTCTCTCCAAAGATCCAGTTTGAGAGGCGAGAACATGACGGGGGGGCAGTAGGACCACCCGCCCCCACTGAGATGTAAATAAGGGCCACAGCACTGACGCTCCTCTTGAACAGCCAGAATGAACCACTGTAAGTGACTCTCCTGTGTTTCTGCTAAACACCGGAGGGCCTCACTTTTCTTCTTTAATGTAGAGGGGGCGGGGAGGGGAGAGGGCGGAAATATCTGCCCTGTCAAAGCTACACAAGAGAATTCTTTTAAAATAAACAGCAAAACTTAACTGCAGGCTTTTCTTTCCATGGACATATTTTAAATGTGTATAATATTAGATGGCTGCTAAAAAAATGACAAGTGTCTGTTTTCATTAAACTCCCCAAGTACACGGATCTAATTGACAGGCTTTCTGAAGCCTGGAGGAACTTCTAGCTTCTGGGTTTCCATGGCAACGTGTCCCCACTGCTAGAGCTGTACTGTTCACAGTCATCACTCACAGGAACCTGCATTTGAGACACTCTGCTAAGTTATCTAGGAATTTCACCATTCCAAAGGGTAACAAATCCAATTTTCCAAGCAGGTAAAATTTCCTACTTTGAAGGCTAAGCTTCCACTTTAGATCCCCAAGAATTCTGTGTTCAGTCTCCGTGCATTTATTTTTTTCTTCCTATCTGGCTCTGTAGCCAGAGCTTTACTCTAAGGCTATAAGTCCTAAACTGTCCTGGTTATCTCTCTTCATCTCCTTCCAAAGAAGTAACATTGCATCAAAACCTGTCCCCCTCTTCTGGGAGGTAATGCTTGCCATGCTTAGTCCCCTAAGTTATCAACAAACTGCAGGTTCACAAGTCCCCAGGCAAGGTGGGAAGTGCACAGGAGCAGAGCTGCCACAGGAGCCCATGGTGCACGTGATGGTGGGGGCTGAGTTCCAGCCCACCTGCCACTCACACGCCACTCTGAGGGGCTGCATCACCCCAGAACAGTGCCCCTTTCTAACACAAAGGGGAGGTGTGCAGACCTGACAATACGGAACATGCTCAGTGTGAAATAACACTATTATTTCATTTAGTCCTCAGAGCCTGATGACAGAGTTCTTATTAATCCTAAATTTTATTGAGCAAAACCAAGGTTAAATACCATGTTCAGGGCCACACAGCTTGTAAATGGCAAAGCCAGGATTTCAGACAAAGTCGGCTGACTCCCGTGCCCCAGTTCTCTCCGCTGCACTGGGCAGTAGAGAAAAATAATGCGGTCCCGTGAGTGCCCTGACCTTCTCAAAGGGGAAGCCCTGCTGGACACAGAAAGGGTGAGTTCTGCTCTGAAAGGCATCCAATTAGAGGAATTTTTCTCACAGATTGCTACCTGTCTAGGGCTCATTGGCATTTAAAAATCAATTATCCCTAAAATGTATATGTCGCCACCTTCTGGGCTATGGCACACATAAGATCCTCAGATTTCTCCAGTAAGAAATGACAGCCCCCCTGGTGGTTATTTGTACATAATGCCTGTGTTCAAACAAGATGGCTTGGATCTGCTAAGAGATTCTTATCAGTTAATTGAATCAGTCACCATTCATTTACCTGGGGCACCTCTGATGGGGTCTACAAACAGCCCTTCACAATCCAGATCTTCCAAACGTCAGATGGGGACTGACAGCTTCCTTCCCACTGTAACCCACCTGCAACAGGAAAGGAATGTTCAACAGGGCTCATGGTCTCATCAGGGGCTGGGGGGAGGGGTTGTTAAGCACGGGACAAGTGCAAATTTAGGACTTATCTCAAGTGAAACATTGTGTCACAAGGGCTTCATATTCATCTTTTTTTTTAATGAAAGAGGATTTTTTAACATTAGAGAAGTGTGTAAGTGTGAATTCAGTGATGGAGTGAATTGGGGAGATTCACCGGTAACTGACCGGTCCTCCGAAATGAGGGTGTCGTCACTGCTATGGCCAAGCAACGAGCTGGTCACTGTGAGTGACAGCTTAGCCCCTCCTTGTAGTTCACACACAATAGATAGTGATGAGGTTAAAGGCAAAAGGCTGCGGACGCAGAGGTCAGTGTCCAGTGCTTTCAAATATGACAGCTCACATACAGCGAGGAAAATTTTTCTAAGAAAAAAAGAAAGAAAGAAGCAAGCCAGAAGATTATTTCCACCTCCCTCTTGGGAGCATGGGCTTTGACCAGGTATTCTTCCAAGAATCCTATCTCCCCCAACCCTCCTTTCCCCCACAACTAAATCAGCTAGTGAAGATCATTCTATGGGCTATGCTCTCTCTGGTTGGAAATCTCAGCCACCCAACTGCAGTCAAACAGGAGGAAGCATGGAAAGAGGAAGTACTTGCAGACTTAAAACAGGAAAGCAAATAGCATTCTCCCACTATTCATTCTTTCAACAAATATTTATTCAGTTTTTACTCAGTGCCAGACAGTGGGGAAAGAGCAATAAACAAAATAGTCCCATGGAGCATACTCACTGGTAGTGGAAGACATAATAAAACAGAAAATATTTGTGTCAGATGGTCATAAGGATTAGTAGAAAATAAAATAAGGCAATGAGAAAGGGGTTTTCCTTTCACAAAGGGAGGCCATGAAGGCCTGCATGATGAGGTGCATTTGACCATAGCCCTGCAGTGAGGAAGCCATCGAGATATGCAAAGGGGAGAGCCAGAGTGCAGCACACAGAGCCCATGTAACCGTCCTGAGGTGCTGTCACATTTGGCATCATCTGAGCCAAGTGAGAAGGCCCAGTGCTTGAGGGAAATGACCAAGAGGTGCAGATTGGGATCCCTAAGAGGCAGACTCTGAGAATGAGATTATATAGGCAGGACTCTCAGGATCAACACACTTAAAAGGAAGGGGGAAGACACAGGATTGAACAAAAGAAGTTGGACCATGATATGGTTTCAACAGAGGATTCGGCCAACCCCTCAGGGGCCCTCAGGCTGGGATGAACCTTCCATGTCGTTCTGCATTGTAGCAAGGATACAGGGCTCTGTGCCCATTCATCACCCGTCTTCGGATTCATGCTGTCCCAGGAAGAGGGGCACCGCTGGCCATGGGAGAAGCAGCTTTCTCCACCTCTGGGCAATTTCCAGAGAAGGCTGACAGCTGCAGGAAGCAATTCTTTCAGTCCTGGAGCAGGATTTGGGCCACACATCACAACATCTACTATACCAAAGGGGAGAGTATTGCAGGATAAGGACAGAACCAGATTATTTCAAAACCATGGACAAAATTTGGGTTTATCATAGGTAATCCCTGGTGGGTTTAAAGAGACATATTTTCAAAGGATCATTCTGGCTGTTAGTTTGAAAATAGGCCACAGGGGTTAAGGATAGGGGTGGAAGGTTAAGACTAATGACACCATTGGTACAGAGCTTAAAGGAAATAAAAATTGCAAAAGAGAAAAAAATAAATTTTCAGTAAGGGTAGCAAAGTCACCAGAGAATGCCTGGTGTTGTCAGGGAGCCCCTGCTAGCGGCATACAAAGATGGAAAGAGAAAGCTGAGAGCAGATCTCCCCAAAAAGGAAACAAGAACAGGACTCAGCCATTCACATCTGGAAAACATAAAAACAAAGAGATTATTTGATGCAGATGAATCAGAGTTTCAAACAAACTGCAGTATGTTTGGGGCAAGAAAAATCAAGAGGATTAGTGTCCTTGAGGGTTCTCAGGAGAATTTAGAGGGTAGATCATGGTAGTATTCAGGAAAGGTGAAATTCTTCAGAGAGCTGATAAAAGAAGATGGAACATCCTTACAATTTAGGGCAGTGGTTCTTATACTTGGGATGTATTGCAACCACCTTAGGAGTAAATGAAGAACATAGAGGCCCAGGAACATTAACACATAAGGCCCTGAGCCTTCGTATAGATACTAAGTTTACCAAGTGATGCTGCTACCCACCAGAGTTAGAGAACACTGACTCGGGAGAGGGCTTTAACGCACGCCAGTACACTGTGGCCTTCCCTCCCTGGGAAAGACCGATCAAAGGGCACGACTCTCCATTTGTTCACCCTCAAAATCAGCGTCTGTTAATGTCCAAATATTACATACAATGTTTCTGCCCTGTATCTGAAGATGGATTCATTACTTATTCATTAATAGAAGACCCAGAGCCCCCAAACTGGTGATCTTAGTGATAGGAGTAGATGAGAGTAGAATTGCCAAGGCTTTGCAGCAGTCTCTGCTGGCATCAACCAAGGAGCCAGGGATGTACTCAGGGAGGGGAGTGAGCCAAACATGTTCCAAATCTGTTTAGCACTTTCTTGGCAAAAAAATAAAATTAAAAATATGTGGGTCACAGATGTCCTCCAATCATGGAACCATTTAGGGGGCATGAAGTGAAAGTTCCTCCTATTCTTTGATAGAAAAATAAAACTAAACCAATCATGATTTCTAAGCAGAGGGGCTCACAGTAGATCATACAAGCTTTCCCCTCATGTTACAACTACAGTGACTTCAAAGCACTGGAAAGGTACACCTGCACTGGCCCACTCATCCCATCCATTCCGACGATAGCATTCCTGCCTGGCGTGCCAGGGCTCTCAGGGACTCTCCTGACATGTTTCCAGTAACAAGAATGCACCTTTTTTGTTAACCAACAAGGGGCGGGGGTGTATTAGTCAGAGTTCTCCAGAGAAACAGGACCAATAGATACACACACAGTCGGTCCTCTGTATCGACGGGTTCCGCGTCCACAGATTCAACCAACTGCACATTGAAAATATTCAGAGAAAAAGAACGATAAAAAAGTACAAATAAAAAACACAATAGTGTAACAACTATTTACATGGCATTTACATTGTATTAAGTGTTAGAAGTAATCTAGAGATGATTTAAAGTATACAAGAGGATATGCATAGGTTATACTACTGCACCACTTTATATAGGGGACCAGGGCATCACCAATTTTGGTATCTGAAGGGGGTCTTGGAACCAATTCCCAGTGGATATCAAGGGCCAACTGTGTGTGTATATTTGTGTGAGTATGTATGTATGTATATTTAATATATAAGGAGATTTATTATAAGGAATTGGCTCACACGATTACAGAGATTGAGAAAGTCCCATGATCTGCCATTGGCAAGCTAGAGACCCAGGAAAACCAGTATGTAATCTGAAGCCCAGAGAGCTGGGGAGACAATGGTCTGATGGTGCAGACTCCAGTCTGGAGGTTGGGGCCTGAGCACCAGGAGCGTGGGGAGCAGGAAATAGAGGTCCTAGCTCCAGCATCCAACTTTCCTCTGCCTTTTTATTCTATGCAGGCCCTCAAGGGATGGCATGATGCCCACCTGTACTGGAGAGGACCAACTGCTTTACTCATTCCACCAATTCAAATATTAATCTCATCCAGAAACACTCCCAGAAATAATGTTTAGCCAGCTCTCTGGGCATCCCATGGCTGAGTCAAGTTGACACATAAAATTAACCGTCACAAGGGGGACATAAAAGTTTATGACCAATCTAATTTAATTTTCAGAAAACTTAAAAGAGAAAAAATGTGACCCAATTTCTACACTGCTAAGTTAAGCTAACATTGATAAGTAAAGCTTACAGAGGCCAGCATCCACATAGAACTTCAGAAGTATGTCAACAAATTATCCAGAAGGATAAGGGCTGACTTAAAGCAATGTTGCCTAGGAGACTATTTTTATAAGCAGGTAAAGAAACTATTCAAAACAGAACAAAATCAAGATGAATGTAAACAGAGGACAAGGATTTTTGCTAATAAGTATAACTATATTAATTATGTATTGACCCCCACTACCCCAAATATTCAGAGATCTTCAAGTGTGCCCAAAGGAACTTTGCCGTGAACAGACACGGAATAGTTTAACAAAACCCTTCCCATGGATTATCTACCCAGTCCTCATCATGCATCTCCAAAGAAGGTCACACATTAGTTAGTGTAGAAATTGGGATTCTAAGCCAGCCAATCTTATGAAAAAGCCACACTTTTAATATTCATGCTGTACTTCATAATACTGGTGCAGAAAGGAATACAGAAAACAGTAACTATAAGGTTATACAACAATTAAAATAATTTTTAAAATAGCAAAACTTATCAGATCCTAGCATAGCAGCCTCATTTGTAAAATCAGAGCATTAGATGATTCTGCAATATAAAACTATAAAAGCAAAAATAATGGTGCTTAACATTACACTTAAAAATCTTAGTGAAAAAAAGAAAAATAACAGAATAATAACACAAATAAAAGTAGATATTACAAAATATAAAAATAGCAAAATTAATAAATCTGTAACCTGGTTCTCTGGAAGTACTAATAAAAGAGACAAAGCCATGTTGCAGCTAATCAAGATAGAAGTCACAAATCAACAAAATTAGAAAGAGGGGAGATGTAACCAGCTATGTACAAGATATCATTTTAAATTATAAGTGAATACCCTGCACACTTGTAAAATTACACCATCAAAAAAAGGATAATCTCCCGTAAGAGCATAAAATAAAAAAATTGACACACTAAGTATAAATCTGAACAGGTTAAAAGATGATAGGTAAATTGGAATCATTTTAAAGGAATTACGGTTTCCTCTATTTTGCACACTGACTTCTTGTTTTTATACCTGGCACTGCTCTGAGCGGCAGGCCAACCTGGCATCTTCTGAGGAAGGAAGATTAGGTTGGCCACCTACACACGCTGAAAGGTAGGGAGGGAAATGAGATCACAGATTTTCTCCAGTCAATAATATACTCTGGATAAGCTAGATATAGAATAAGTGCTAAATAGACCCCAACCAATGGGCACTAGAGAGCTCAGGCCCCGGAAGGAATCAATCAGCTGATCATTAAGAGCTCACTCCGGAAACCTGTGCAAAGGTTCCTCTTTGGCCCAGAGCCAGGGCCCCAAAGCAGATGATGAGGCTGGGGCCAGAGCAGCCAGTGAGTTACCAAAGGACCTCTTCTCTTCCAAGGTCATGGTAGTTAATGTGGCTCCATGTTCCCAAAAAGCAAGACTAGAGACCTCAATGATGGGGCACAATCTGCTCTGCTGCTCAGCCTTGGAACCCTAAGGTCTCTTGGCAGGGGGTGGTTCTTAAATATAGGAACCTAACTGCCAAGGAAAGGAGATTGGGAGCTGCCTGCGGTTTGCAGCATGGAGGCCTGGCAGTCATCGAGCAGTGAGGCAGATGCTCGTGAGACTGCCGGACTCTTGCAACCCCAGAGTCTGCGGGGAAGGAGGCCTCAGGCAGAAAGAGCAGGCAGTCATCTTCCTGGGCTGTAACGAACTTTAGAGAAATAAAGATCAGAGCCCACATCAGATTTCAGGTGAGGTTCTGAGTTGTAGACAGAGGGGAGTTCTTTCAGGGATTTTAGAAAAATCATGTGCTGTACGAAAAGGCAGAGGCAAAGGCCTAGGCTGAACTTTTAAGAGTATTGCCCAGAACCACAGAGGTTCTGGTAAGAAAGTTGCCATTGAAAGAACCCACAACCCTGTCCCCTCTGACCCCACTCCCACCACAAAGCAGGCACCTTGCATCCTGCCTGGTGCCCCAGAAGATACACACCTGCACCCTGGCAACACAGAAGGCTGGGACTGTAGGGGTTTGGTGGCGGTGGTGGTAGCATTTTTAAGACATTTTGTTGGAAAGGCAGGATTTACCAAATAGGTTACTGTCAACTGTGAAGGGAATACCTAAGATTTACAGCATCATGAATAACCAATGTCAATTTCTGTGGCTGTGGCCGGTCTCCTCAGTGTCCTCCCCTGTAAAAATGAGTATGGAATCATAATTACTTTTAGGTGAGTGAGAATTAAATAAGAAAACGTATGCACATTGCAGAGACTGGCACAAAATCCTCCCTAAGTCTGTTTACAAAGACAACTGTCCACATATATAGGTAAGACTGTGATTGGTTCATCCTGAATGTGCTCCCACTAAATTCAAAACTGTGGCTTTGTATGCCATCCTGGTATAGGACCAAATAATTATAAAAATATGTGCAACAAGTCTGGCTACAAAGTCAAAATATCCAACCACTAGCCCAAGAAAACATCCAGAGTGGAGTGAGAAGCCACATCGCTTCTCCTTTAAAGAGCAAGAACACAGACTGCTGAGAGCAATGCACCATTGTCAACTAATGTCTGGTCAAGCCACCAGGACCAGCACCGTGACAACAATGACAAAGACCGAAGCGGTCACCCTGTGCTAAGCACGTCTATGAGCCAGGCACCGTGAGGTGACTTCTCTTTTTAATATTATTGCATTTATGGGGCACACCAATCCTATGGGGTGGATTTCATCAGGTCCCCCTTGTACAGATAAAAAGCGGAGACTGAGAGCATTTGAGGATTACCCCAAATGAGTTAGAGTATGAGTCTAACTGCGGTCACCCTGCCCGGAGGCCTCGCTCCTCCTCCTGTGCCAAAGCCTCTGTCCCCGGGCTCCTTGCCAGCCCCACGCCTTTCTGAGATTTGACTGTCCCTCCACTCCTCTAGTCCACATCCTGACCGTGGCATGGCAGGGCCTGTGTGCCAGCCTCTTCCTTTAGCTCCTACTTCTCCAAAACTCTGCCGTCACCATCCTCTTTTCTGTTTTCCATCGCTGGCATGAATGTGACACCGTGAGCCCGTCCCTGCCTCCCATGCATTTCCAACATTCTCCTTTTCCAAGTCTGTCAGGGCCCCACTGACCACCTGCAGCCTGGACCCAGGGAGGCCCACAGCTGGAGCCGACAATAAAAATGGATGAATTAAAGCACAAAGGGGGCAACATCCTTATGTGTCCTCCTGATTCCAGGGCTTCTCTATGTAAAACAGTTGAGGACACTGAGTGGAACCTGTTGGTGCATTTCCAGGTTCAATCACCCCCCCATCAGGCAAATGTTCAGTGCTTATTCTCCCTGTGCTTTCCAGCTTATTAGGGCTGCTGTGATAGCAGTCTGTGCTTCAGATCATTAGCTACTTGCTCCTTAAACGAAATCCGTTAGCTAAATATAACCAGGAGCTTTTGGTAGTTTGCACTAATTGTGTTGAGTTGCTCTGCTAAGGTAAATAACAGAAGAAACTATCAATGTATCCATATGAAAGCATAATTTTCCTGCTCGCCCCCGACAGTAAGTGCTTTGGGCATTGTTTAACAGGCTTGTTCAGCTGTCAGGTAAATGGGATGATTGATCATGGGTCCTGCTCCATCCAGAAGACCACAACTGGGCAACATTCAATCGCAGCCCCCTGCTGCTGAGTGACGAGGAGCACACAGCGCAAGTTGGGAATCCACCGTGTGCCTCTCCTGAGACATGGCTGTGCAGTAAGAGACTGGTCTGATTGTCACAGCTCTACCACATGTGGGGACAGCCCCAGGCCCATGGAAAAAGAGAGACATATGCTCTCATCTCTCAGCTGCTCTGTGAAGAGGAACAATTAAAGAACTGCCTGGTCCAGCTCTCTCTTCTGAGATGCCCAGCAGTCGCCTACTGGACTAGTGATTTTCCAGCCTCTTTGAACCATGGAATCACGGGGTGTCATTAAACCATAAATGCAAGAGCAAAATGTAAAGAGACAAATTTCACAGGTTAAGGTGTGTGTACCTCATCAAACTACAGGACTCCTCCACTTTGTCACTAAGTAGATGCCACAGGGCAGCCACTTTAAAAATTACTTTGCATCCAATAGTGTGTGTGAAAAGTGAAGAGCAGATTTCAAGCTTCTCCCAACCCAAATTTATACAGAGGTCAAAAACTAGTGACGTGATGCAGCCACCAAATATCTCGTTGGCCAGTTGATTTTGCTGGCCTCGTATCTCAAACACACACAATATTTTCAAAAGCAATTGAATTAGCTGGTTTATGTTCAATTGCAATGCAATCAGCTTAATCTTGTATTACTGAATTGCATTACAACTGTTTACATCAATTACATTTTGCTCGGCCCCTGAAGAACAACAGAACCCTGTGGGAAAAAGAACAATCCTTTTGTCTTCCTCAGAGCCTGCTGTCCATCCAACTTGCTTTCTGGGACCCCTCTCTTTCTTATGGATTCAAAATATACCTCCCCAACTGCCTCAGTCTGGCCCACAATTGCTGGATAACTCCTCTTCTCCAAAGCTGCAAAGACAGGGGATTTGGAGCACCATCAGCATTTGAAGACTGATTTTCCATGAGCAGAAAAATGAGTGAGAAAGTCACCACCGATTTCCCACTGGAGGCCAGCATTGTCGCTCATTCTAAAACAGGAGTAGCAAGGCTTTCCTGAACACTTAATTCTTAGTCAATGACACCAGCAAATTAGTGTTGATTTTTTTATTAATACTAGATTTGATGATGGTTTGTCATTATATAAGAAAAGGTGTGTGTTTTTTAGGGATGTGTACCAAAGAAACTAGGGACGAAGTGATATATCTAGAATTTACTTTAAAATATTTCAGCCACAGCAGGGGAAAAGTAGAGTGGGTATATAAAGCAAGTGTGGGCAAATCTTGATGATTGTTGAATCTTGGTGATGGATATGTAGGGGTTCATTTGTTTAAATTTTTTAAATGTCTTTTTAAAATTAAAGTTTCACAATCTCCCTTCAACTACTGGGTATGCATACCTCCACAATCCCTGAGAAAGCTAATCTCACTTTTAGAAGGGGAAGTGATCCAGAAGTGATCACATGTGCAAAGTATCCTCGTGCGATGCTTGTGAAAATTTGCACGTGCTATAAGCTCAGATGTTCTGAGGTAGGTTTTTATCCCAGACACAGGTGTGTGGTGAAGAGACAAATGTTCTAAATTGGCATTCCCCCCAAGCTCCTCTTCTGCACAGCACCAGGCTAGCAAGAAACGGTTCCACTGTCATGAACACTTAGGAAACCGCTGCACACAGGGTGTTGCTGCTCCGCGGGTCATCACGTACGTTAGCGCTTTAAAGGCTTTGCTGCATCCTACAGGGACAGAAGGAAAAGCACCCTGTCACTACCTTACCCTGCTAGTTCGAGAGGCTAGGGAAAGACCCAGGCATGGGAGAGGGAAGGAAATGCACATCCATCCATCCATCCATCCTTAAGGGCCTTCTGTACATTGTGCTAAGTGACTTTCCCGATGTCTGCAGCGGGTCCTCATAGCACATTTTCTCACAGCTCTCTGTGCTTCCTCGGCTGTAACACGCATGCTTTACTGTGGCTTCTTGCTCAGTAATTTATCGTTCCTGTCACACTGTGAACCCTGCATGGGCAAAGTCTGTGTCATCAGTGGTTCATCACTGATACCTACCACCTGTATCCCTTTCACTCAACGTGATTCTTACCAAATACATATTTTCTGGGTAAATACATGTGCTAACTTATCTCCCAGGACAGCCACAGGAGTTACCACTTGCCCAATTTTACAGATGGCAGCGTGGGATTCAGGGGAGCAAAATAACTTTTTTCAACTTTTTAAACATAGGAAGTGGCATCTTTGGCATTCAAAATCAGTTTTTTTGACTCTTAAAGTTCTTGCAGATCTTCCATAATGAAGATTGTGAAACAAAACTTCAGCAATTCCAAAGAATAGAGTATGGAAAGGGAAAAACTTAACAGTGGAGAAACTTAGAGACAGTATTTTATCCAAAATAGCAAAAAACAAACAAACAAAGAAACAAAATAGCACATCAAGTAATACTCTCCAATATGATGTAATGAGAAGGACACATCACCTCTGTGGATTCTTCCCCCAAATCCCCAAATCCACACTTCATTCTAATCATGAGAAACATCAGACAAATGTTTGATTGACGTATATCCAAAAAAATACCTGACCAGTACTCTTCAAAAGGGTCAAGGTCACAAAAGCAAAAGACTAAGACACTCTCACAGATTAGACTAAAGAGACACCATAACTAAATATTATACAATGTAATATCCTGAGCTGGCTCAGGAACAGAGAAAGAACATTTGTGGAAAAACTGGAAGAAATCTAAAAAACATTGAAGGTTATTAATAGTTAACAGTATTGTACCAATGTTACTTTCCTAGTTTTAATAATTGTCCCATGTTTATGTAAGATGTTACCATTAGGGAAAATTAAGTGAAATGTATCATGTTAGCTTCCTATTGGTGCTGTAACAAATTATCACGGATTTATGAATTAAACAATAAAAACTTACCTTATAGTTCTGGAGATCAGAAGTATCACTGGGCTAAAATCAAGATGTTAGCAGGTGTGTTTATCTGTTTTATAAAAACAGAGATCTATTTCTCCAGAGTCCTGGAGATGGGCAAGTCTAAGGTTGAGGGGCTGCCTCGGGTGAGGCCTTCTTGCTGTGTCATCCCATGGGAGGGGACAGAGGGGCAAGAGAGCAAGTAAGAGAAGAGAGAGGAAAAGGGCCCAAACTCATCCTTTACCAAGAACTCACTCCTGAAATAATGGAATCATTTGTGAGGGCAGAGCCCTCATGACCTAATCACCTGGTAAAGGCCCCATCTCTCAACACTGTTGCATTAGGGATTAAGTTTCCAATACATGAACTTTGGGGGTCACATACAAACCATAGCATTTCATCCCTGGCCCCTAAAATGTATGTCCCTTTTACCTGAAAAATACATTCATTCCATTCCAATAGCCCCAATGTCTTAACTCTTCCAGCACCAACTCAAAACTCCAAAGTTCAGAGTCTCATCTAAATCAGATATGAGTGAGACTCTGGTGAGACTAATCCTCAGGTGAATTCCTCTCCAGCTTTGGAATTACCAGTTTCCAAAATCCAAGGGTGCTACTGGCATAGGATAGACATTCCCATTCTAAAAGAGAGAAATAGGCAAGAAGAAAGGTGTAACTGGTCCCAAGCAAGTCTAAAACCCAATAAAGAAAACAACATTAAGTCTTAAAGCTGCAGAATAACAACCTTTGCGTCTATGTCCTGGACATCTTGGACATTCTAGACAGATGAGGGTGGGGGTGGGACCCCAAGGCCTCAGGCGGCCCCACCCCTCTGGTTTTGCTGGGCTTAATCCACCCAGCAGCTCCCACAGGTCAGATGCTCATGTCTGCAGCTTTCCTACGCTGGAGTTGCACTTGGTAGGCTTATAGCTCTGTGGTCTTGGGAGCTGCTCCACTCCCATGGATATGCTGGGCATTGCCTTAGTGGGGACTCACTATAGTGGCTCTGCCCCTGTGACAAGTTTCTACCTGGATCCCTAGGCTGTTTGCAACATTCTTTGAAATCTAGGTGGAGGCTACCACGGCCTCAAAACTCTTGCATTCTGCATGCCTGCAGAATTAACACCACGTGGAAACTGCCAAGGTCTATAGCTTGTACCTTCCAGAGCAGCAGGTCGAGCCATACCTTGAGTTATGGCTGGGAAAGCCAAATTCAGGGAGCAGGTTTCTGAGGTGCCCCTCAGCTAATGCTGAGCTCCCTGGGGCATCTCTTTGAAAACATTCCCTCAAAGATCTCCAAAAGGAGGCTGAGGAGGGTGGATCATTTGAGCTCAGGAGTTCAAGACCAGCCTGAGCAAGAGACCCTGTCTCTACTAAAAAAAAAAAAAAAAAAAA
>CAUYRT010032596.1:0-15852 GCA_963574885.1 Lepilemur ruficaudatus | reverse complement strand
CCAAAATATATTACCACTCAAGTTGACCTATCTTGTTACATTCAAAAATCTACTCTGTCAAAGTAGTCCATAGTGTACATACATAGTGCTCCAACTGTATCTACGTACAACCAACACTCCATTTTAAGTGTACAATTAAATGATTCGAAGTAAATTTACCAAGGTGCATAGTTAATCACATGAATCAGTTTTTGAGGAATTCCTTTCCCCTATTGAAGTGCTTTTATTAAAGCTACTATGCAATTCACAGACTTAGGGATATTATTGTCTAACAACAAGGAGTAAAATTAAAATAGTGGGATTCAAAAGGGCACTAGGTGCAGTCTCCCTTGCTGTGACATCTGCAATCTTGCTGACTGATTTTGGCTGATGTAAGGTTGGCTCGTCAGCCCTCTTACTTCCTCATGAGAATCTCTTCCAAACTATGTTCATAGAGAGGCTGCGTTCTAGCTAGATACTGACCTTGGATGAAGGCTTTGCAAGGATCTGCACTCCCTGCTGTTGCCCCTAAAACAACCTCAAGGTCCATTTACGAGGAACAGAAAGTCCTCATTGTTTCCAGTCTTAAAAATGATATGGTGTTTTTTAAATGAGCAAGAAAAAGCTAGAAATTCCTTATTAGTCCCTGGTGATCTTCTGGCCTTTCCTTTAGCTGATTTCTTACAGGGTAGAGAAGGACTTGGGTTATATATACTAGCTGAAGTTGTGCTAAGGTTACTTCGGGGGCATACCTAGGTATGGTCTTCAGCCACCTATTTGGAATCGAAACCCTTTCATTAAGCCAAGACACAGAATCAAACCCTCTGATGATACTTGGTGGAAAGTCAATTTACCTGGGAAAACTCAGGGGCAAACCAACTACTCTCAAATTAATAAAGTGGAAAAGGAGCTTCAAAGCTTCCATAGAGCATAGGCTATGGAACGTTCCAAGTATCCATTAACAGTATTAAACCAGAGTGTGTAAGGTGATTGAGACAAACGTGCGCACATAAGCATAAAACAACATTCTTTTGAATATGCCACAAAATAGTTTGGTTTCTATATTTGATAGGGGCAGACTGCATGAACAGGAAGCTATCGTATTTCAGGATATTTACTTATTGCAAAATACACATTTAAATCAACATTTCCACCTAGGAGTCACTGTGTATGGCCTCAGGTGCATTTTGTTTATGATATTTGAAAGTTAATTAAAAATTACTGTGTTGAGAAGAGGTGAAATGACATATAGTTGGACTGTCTCTTTTTAGGACCTATTTCTATCACTGCATAAGCACTTGTGAGCTCTTCCAGTGTGGTAGACACATAATTATAACCTAGAACTCTACACTTTCATTCTGAAAGAAAAATATCCTAAGCTCTGCTAGTTGAAAATAACTTGTTGTATAGTTCCATGCATCAGATCTTCCTCAATTACACAGCTGTGGCAGATGACACCTTAGTTCTCCAGAGATGCTCGAATATAGATTTTGCTGTACAAACAGAAATGCCATGGAGACTGCAGTTACCCTGTGTTTTAAAATTTATGACATATCACTCAATTTTAAGAAATATAAACAATTTTCAAATGTTCTAAATATTTATTTCACATGAAATTTATAACGATGGCACCTCAGCTTTAATCCAATTATAGCTTCTAGTATCATTTTCATATACAGGGTTCTTGTGTCATGGGTCTTAATGGCATAGGCTAATGAAACATTCCTGAATTTTATGGTAGAGTATCTCTGGCTTGCTTTGTGCCTGGAGGTAAGTTTCAATTTCTTTTACTTATATTATATAATTCATGCATTTCTTCTTGACCCGTTTTACATTTTTGTCTTTTAGGTGGTAGTGTTATAATTAAGGATAGGCCAAAGGCCAGATTCTTTGCTCTCTTGCCTGTCTGGCTGCCACTTTGCGGAAGAGTATAATGTTCTCATAATTCCTAGTCCTATAAAGAGGACTTTAGTCCTTGTCTTTGGAAGCCCCATTATTCTTTTCTGTTAACCTCTCGGGTCTGGCAGTGACACAGGGAATAGAAACGCTTCCAGTTGTGACCATCTTCTAGTGGGGAGATCCACAGTAGAAACCCAATGTTAGACTATTTGAGACCTTAAAACAGAATCCAAATAATCTTTATCTCTATTTGGAAATATATTTTAATCTTACATAAATGCATATAATATTCCTGTTGCCACAAAGACACAATTGGGATAGAGTCTTTCCCCATCTTTCCTTCCTCTTCGCTCGTCTTAAAGTCATACAAAAGTTATAGTGGCTGCATATTCATTTTTAAGTCTGCCAGCCCAAAGCATTCACATCTATGTTTCATGAGTGTTGGGTCAAGCTAGGCCTGAGAGATATTATCTTCATCACTTCAAGTTCTGAATATTATATGTAGGTTACAGATAAAGTCATAAGGGCAAATAATGTTCATCCATCATTATCACTTATATTCCACAGCACTTTCTATTGCATGGAATTAAGTTTAAGGTTAGGTACTCACTATAAATAAGAAAAGGATAAGAGCTAACATTTACATGGCATTTCCCAAACATTAATTAATTCAACAGCAAAATAAATATTCCATCTTGTGACAGAAAGCTGCCTAACTTTTATAAGTAAATTATTTATTACTTGAGAAATGTTTTAGTTGAATGGTGATTAGATAAGCAGGGGAAAAAAAAAGAGACCACATCACAAAGTGTTCTTTTTGTTCATGTTTGTACTGAGATAATTCGATGGGTTCATAGGGAAAACGCCTGATAGTTTAACTTACTTCAGTGATAGTCACACAGCAATAGGCATATAGTAACTAGCTTACAAATCCTCCTTAAATAAATTGCAAATAACAAGAAAACTGTAAAGCATCAGTTAAAGGTAAACAAATTAGGAGTGTAGATGAATCTGAGACCAGGGATTTGCTAAGAAAGGGTAAATGGTAAGTGTATTTGTTTCTTGTCGCTGCTGTAACAAATTTAGTGATTTAAAACAACACAAATTTATCCTTTTACAGTTTTGGCAGTCAGAAGTCTGAAATGGGTCTCACTGGGACAAAATTAAGATGTTGGCAGGGCTGCAGTCCTTTCTGGGGGTTCTAGGGGAAAATGGGTTTCCTTGCTTTTCCCAGCTTCTAAGGCTGCCCACATTCCTTGGTTTTTGGCTTTCTTCCATCTTCAAAGTCAGCAATGGCCGTTCAAGTCTCTCTCACGTTGTGTCACTCTGGCACTAACTCTTCTGCTCCTTCTTTAACATCTAAGGACTCTCGTGATTACATTGCACTCACCTGGATAATCCAGGGTACTATCCCTAGTTTAAGGTCAGCAAAGTAATTCCACATGCAACCTTAATTCCCTTTGCCATGTGACCTAACATACTCGGTTTCCAGAATGAGAACATAGACATTTGTGAGGGACCTTTATTCTGCTTACTACAGGCAGGAAGGATGATAGAGTAATATGATATAGCAAAATGCCCACCCAGTCAAGTTAGCACTGGCTCTAACTTGACAACTCAAAGGATCACCTTCAGCCAAGTGTCAGCTTATGCCTCTATGGTGTTTCTACTTTCTACTGCAGTATAGCTATAGACAATTACCCAAGCCAGGAACTGTGTATCATCCTCAAAGCCTTTCTGTCCACTGCCTATATCCAATTTTGTCATCAGGATCTGTTAATTTTGCTTCCTAAATATCTCCCACATTTCTTCTCTTTGTCACATCTCTTACCTTATCTTAGGGTCTCATCATCTTTCACCAGAACAGTTGCATTTATTTCCCAACAGGTGTTCATGTCTAGTCTGTGAAGTTGGTCCATCTCTATTTCCCATGTAAGTATCAGGGTGGGCTTTCTAAAACATAGGTCTGTTTATGTAATTCCTCTTTTGTAATCATTTAATGGCTCCCCATCCTTCATAGCAGGGATTCTTATTTGGCTTGAGAGAGTTAGAATCTCTTTTTTAAAAGATATTTTGAACTACACAGATTTCTACTCACCTGTCCCAGATTTCTAAGATACTGCTTTAGGGATCATATCTCTTCCCTCTCATTAACCAGTCATTTGGAAATCATTGCATATGTATCTGGTACACAGAATAGGCACAACCATAAGATAAAGAATAATTGTTTTGTCCCCCACGGTCCCTTAACATTTTGCTCTATGGGGCTAGTTTTTCCTCTGCTCTACAGGAAAAAACTCCAGCAGTCCACTGACCTCACGAATCTTAGGTAATAAAGCCATGAGATCACTGAATATAGCTGGAGAGAATTACCCAAAACAGAAACCTGAGCATGGAAACCCTCTCTTCCTCACCACCTATATAACATATGTTCACCAAAAGCTGTAAATTGTGCCTCTCAGACATCTCTTGAATTGTCTAGTTCCATGTTATGGATAAAGTTTCCAACTGCATTCAAATTACAGTTGTTCCCTTTTTCCTGGCCAAGGCCAACTGATGCAAGCTTGGACTTGGGGAAGTGTATGTGTTCAGCTTTTGCATTTTGCACCAGCTCTTGTCTCAACTTGGTAACTATGATTTCTAATTTTCTTAAGTATAGTGGAGGAAGAGTCATGTAGGCTGGAAATATCCTACTTGACTGGTACATTCAAAAGCTGATTTCACACTCTCAGGATCTGACTGAAGTTAAATACCTCCTTGGGTGGTAAAATTGTGAGTGTCTTTAGGCCTCTCAGCACTGGGGAGCTCTCCTTGCATTTTCTTTGATGCAGGAGACATGCTCTTCTCTAGGAATGTTGTAATATTTTAAGCACCACTGTGCTGAGGCCTGCTTGTCCCTGTGGGTGACCTTATAATAAAGGAACTCACATGTGGCCCAAATCTAGTCATGGCAAACACTCTTGTATGCTTTGTGTCAACCAAATTTTGGAGCCAAGCAACTAAAATGTACTGCCTCTCCTTCCTTCTTCCCGTCTGGCACAGCTAGCCAGCCGCACACTACATTTTGGATTTTTCAAGTGTCAATCAGACTCTAATCCACCACATCACTTCAACAGCAAGGACACCTACCAAGCTCTCTCTTGAAGCTGGACAGTGTAGAGGCAGAGAAAACATAGAAACCCTTTCTTTTAAATAGGTAGTGTCCATTGCAATAGTCACTAGTCATGTGTGGCTATTAAAATTTAAGACAATAAAAATGAAATAAAATTTTTAAAAATTGAGTCACTCTGTGGTACAGGGCACATTTCAAGTACTCAATAGCCACAGGTGGCTAGTTGCTACCATATTTCACAGCACAGATATCAAACATTTCCCTCATTGCAGAAAGTCCTGTTGGGCAGCATTGCACTATACATGTTCAAGTGCATTAGAGAGTAGACCAGGCCCTTCCTTATTTTCATCAAATCACCATCATTCTGTAGCTTACATCCTAATCCAGGCATACAGAAAAATTTGCCCCTCTTTGAACTTAACCCAGATTACGTCCTCTCTTTGGAATGCTCTTTCTTTCTTCCTTCATTTTTCTTCTTCTTGCTTAACTTCTTATTTTACTGAAGTGTCCTTTATATACTATGGAATTTTCCTTATTTCCAGGAAGAATGAGATAGTTGTTTTTGCTCTTTTGATGCCCCGTCTATACTTCTACTGTAGCGCTTATTTATTATTACATTAAATTGTTGTTGTTCATGTCTTTTCCTGGGTGTTTATTGGGTTTCAAGCTTCTTAAAGACAGGAACTGTTGCTGGCATGTCTATGTACAGCACTTGCCACGGTATCTGGCATGAAGAAGAAAGACACTCAATGTATTTTTAAATGACTTAGCTAGTGGCAGGGACCCCACTAGATTAAAAAGCACTGGATGCCTCCACTTCTGAGCCAAACTAGAATCTATTAGGAAATGATTACTCCTAATGTCTAGGATTATTATGTTATATTCTCTTATATAATTTAATTCATGACCTAGTACACGGGCTGAATTGCTTTAACCCCTAGTACCTCAGACTGTGACTGTTTTTGGAGACAGGATCTGTAAAGAGATGATTAGGTTGACATGAGGCTATTATATTTGAAGGCACAGAAAGACACCAGGGATGCACATTCACAGGGAAAAATGTGAGGACACTGTGAGAGGCAGCCAGCCGTCTGCAAGCCAAGGAGAGAAGCTCAGGAGAAACCACCCTGCTGCAACCTGATCTCAGCCTTCCAACCTCCAGCAAATAAGAGAAAATAAATTTCTCTTTCTACCCATACTGTGTTATGGTATCCCTAGCAAGCTGTATGCCTAGAAAGATATTTGATACATTCAAGTAATTTTTTAAAAGTATTAGTATGTATATTAGGATAACACATTTTAAAAGTAAATTAATTTTATAAAATTTTAATACTCAAGAAAATTTTGTAACAAAACTGTTTACTTTGTATTCATTGTGATCTGATGTTCTATATTAACTGTTTACTTTGTATTCATTGTGATCTGATGTTATATATTATATATAACATCAGCTCTTCCTGGGTTTTGAGCCTCCTGACTTTTCGACAGGAACTACGTACTATGTAAGTATATATATTTCTACATTCAGCACAATCACTATGGTGTTACACATGTAAACAGTGTCATTGGTGGCAGTAGGTGAATGTTGCCCTGAGAAAACATCTTTTCTTTTTTCCTAAAAGAGGTGGAGAAAAGTGAAAAATGTGGGATCCCTATGATAGGGTTACCTAAATTGCTCAGGTATTTGTATATGTCCAATGCCCAAGCTCCCCAGACTGCCTCAAGATAAGCTAAATCTCAGAAAATTTGTGACATAATTAATTAGAGGATGGATTGCTCTATTGCTGGGCACATAAGGCAGAACATGGCTACGTGGTCTCCAGAAAGTAGCAGTCAGAACCGAAACCCAGCAGGGCTGGAGGGAATGATGCAGCTGTGAGAGGTGACCACCTGACCTCCAAGAGCTCCCAGCACCAGGCTGGAAGCTGGGTTGTCCTTTCCTGGACTGGGCTGTGCTGGGCTGCTATGAAATGTCTCGTATTTGTTGGAAGATTCTGTCGCAGACACAAACTCCAGCCAGCAACTCTGACCTAAAGCCATTTCAGGGACTGAAAAAGGTGCTTAATATACTATAGAGCAAAAGCTCCAACACCTGCAGGAGACCAAATTCAATCCAATTGAAGAAGTTATTTGGCAGAATTTGCAGCTTGGCTACAGCTCCACACTCTGGGCTGGGAGTACTTGACCTTATTCCTAAGGGGATCTTGCTCCCCTTAATGGATGACAGTGCCAGGATCTTTCAGGATAGGGTCTTGTCATTATCATGAGAGCTCCTGCTGTTTTCCCATATTGTCTCCAGCTTCCATCATCTCACATGGTGATCTGAGGTTGACCCAGGATACCTGCCTCCAATTTTTTTAATCCTCATATAATACAAGATGCGACAAACTATGATTTCACAGAGCAGGGTATCAAGACAGCAGAGACACAAATATGTCTTAAGCTTTCATCTACTCTTAGAATTAGACTTGTAGAGCTCAGAAGGGCCAAGCTAACAAGTCAAACAATGAAATATGAGGAATGATAAAATAAACGATGATGAGGTCTTGAACAAGAAGCCTAATCTGGGCAATAAAATTCCAGAAAGACATTTGGATCTGGAGGATGACCAGTGGTGGCAGCTGGAATTGAAATTCTACTAGACTCAGTGTCCTGGCTCAGTTCTTTTCAGGTCCATAAGAGTTTAAGTGGTAGGACAGATATTGGCTCTGAATTTGTATCTGCCCCTTAAACCAATCTGACCAGATATCTGTATGACTTGAGCATTTAATGTGCTAGCTTCGAATAGCTATATCCTTTCTGTAGCTGTAACTGACTTCAGCCATGCCAGTCATTCTAGCATTCCCTCTAACTTCTAGTGAGAAAGTGTTAAGACATTTTCTAAAATTGTGAAAGAGCTCTTTGGCTATCTAATCCAGCTGAGTATGGAACGGCTTCTCAAGTCCCAGAAATCAGCCACAATAGCTTTCTATCTTGGAGATATCTCATGCTTGCTTTATAATAATGTGCAGAGGCCATAATGTTGGGAAACAAACCTGAATTCTGTAGCTCTGGGCTTTCAATATAAAGTGCTACATTAAGCTCACTGTGCGGCTTGTTATTCTGTGATTCCACATGACTGAATCTTCTGTTCTATTGCTCCAGAGAGGAAAAATGCTGGTAAGAGTCTGCCGTAAGCACCAAAAGATCATCCTAAAATTCATGTTTCATTGCCCTCTTTTTCTATATCTGATAACCTTCAAATGGCCATCCTAAGGACTTCCCCTTTTCCATATTTTCCAGAGTGTATGGACTGAATGAAGTGTTTGTTTACATACATATATATCATTGTATGTGTATTTATTTATATAGACATATATCATAAAAAATGTATTTAACTTTCTATATTCTTTAAGTAATACACCAAAAAGAGTTTATATGCTACAGACTCAAACTCATGATTGCTATGCATTTAAGTTCATTATCTTATCCCATCCTCAGAGGTATTTTATGAAGTAGATACTAGTAATATTTTAGTTTTCTAGATCTAAGGTCAGTACAAAATAAGGCTGGCTGCTAATAAAACAGTTCTCTGTGGCTTAACCCAGCAAAGGTTAATTCTCACCCACAAATACTCATGCAGAGCTTCCTAGTTGGGCAGCTTTACTTCAAGTGGCTACTGGGGGATCTGGACCTCTTCCATTAAGTGACTTCATCATCTTTGAGACTTCACTTTTTGATGCACAGATTGGGGAGAGGAGACTTGGAAAATTACCCGGAATATTTTAGGGACTGGCCTGAAAGAGGCTCATATCACTTCTGCCCCCATTCTAGTGCTAGTTCCTAATCACATGGCCAAGATAACTGCAAGGGATAACGGGAAACAGAGCAGCACACACAGCTGTGGACACACTCCTGGGCCCTCAGTCAGTAAGTAGAAAAACCCCAGAGACTTCAAAACTGACATTAGGAAACATGTCTGGCAAAGTTACTTTGAAATCCTTTAGGTGCTTTAGGACAAAATGGGAATATTTCCAAACTTCTTCACAGGACTTTTTGTTGATCAATGTGTAGATTTTAAGATATTTTGTAACTTTTCTGGGTCAATAATAATCGAAAAACGACTGGCTGGCAAAATCTTCAAGGGCCTCCACGCTTGAAATTAGAAACACCTTTCAATATTTAAGTCAGTAAGTGTGCTTTTAATAAAACGCAGGTTAAATGATGAAAAGAAATGAGCTGAGAATATATTTATTCGTGTTCAAAGTATTGTTTATATCACCACGAGAGTTTTTGGTAAGAAGTTCAGAGAAGTTGTATGCATAAAGCTTCTTCTTATTTGCTATATTAGTAGCCACTAACAACTGTAAGATACTCCTCCCTCAGTACACCACTGATTAGAAGCAAATACCTGACACTAGATTTAATGCTGTAAATATTGCCTTTATTTTCCCGGTGAATACGATAAGCTTTCAATTATTGCAATGACTAGTGGTAATTTAGAGACTACTATCACATTTTGCATAACCAGTAATTTACAAAATTTTCATATTTATAGCAAGTTAAACATATCATATCTGCCTCACTTGTTGACTGTGGCCCAATAGAAGTGACTTGTTTTATTTTTTCTCTGTGGGTTTTCCAGTAAAAATAAGAAAACCTGCTAGACATATTCTAAAAGAGCTGTAACACTTGACTGTGGGTTTAATCTCGGCCTTATCATTTTGCTGTGTAATCTTGGGCAAGTTATTCCAACTCCACAAACTCCAATTTTTTCATTTATAAAATGAGAATAAAAATATCTTTCTTTTCTGGAAAGGCTTATATGAGATAATATATTTAAAGAATTTAGTATGGTAACTGATAAATTGTTCCTCTGAATGTTAACTATTAATATAACAGTCATAAAAACAATCATTGTGAATGTTATTACTTATTCTCCTCTTCTTAAAATTTCTTTTTCTGTAAAATGGAAAAAAATAATATCTGCCTTGTAATGAGAAGTAAATGAGCTGTATATAAAACGTCTGGAATGCAATAGCCACTCAATTGTAATAATTTCCCTATCCCTTTCCAGCCAAAACAGAACCCAAATTTATCTTTCCATTCAGTTGTAGGACCTTTGACACTGTTTTGGGTGAGTCCTTTAGATTCCGAATTTTAAAGAATATTCCTGTAAATGTTCAGTGTTGGATGAGAGACACTTGATGTTTAATATTTCTTTGGTCGATTTCCAATTTCTGCAATTGCCTTCATTTGTGGGTTATTGAGTTGGTTATATCATTAGAAACCACTTAAATTATGAACATTATGGGTTATCCAGTAGGCAATGTAGTATCTCTCTATATTTACATGGAGCTAGGTTTGTCTGACACTAAAACCACACCATTTCCTTCTAATTCTAGAAATAGATTTATTTCCTATATTTTATTGCAGTACATAGAAAATCTGTTATCTGTTATGGGAGCCATATATACAAATAGATCCTGATTTGTTGAGAATCCTGGATTTTCTCTGTGCTGTATTCAGATTTAGCATTCATATTATGCTATCTCGGATAGTGTCCATGGCCATTGCCCAGGGCTAACATTAATAAGCACTCAACCTTTTAACCACGGTATTAGACATCCAAGTTAACAGACTGAATATCAACTACAGCAGGTCAAAAGACTGCAGGCATTGACATTTCCTATATCAACTGTAAGTCTTCAAATAGGAGATTTAACAGTTGATTTGAACTAAGGAAAAGAAGAAATAATGCCTTGGGGAAAATATCTTCAGACCTTCTGAATTTAAATATAGTTAATGCAATACTAAAATGATTTTCTCTTCAGAATCTGTGATGTTTTCTACTGAATTGTTGGTTTTGCAGCACTACATTAAATTGAAATCCTCAGCTGAACTGAGGAAAGAAGTAGGAGATCTGAGCAAGTTCAGCTGCATTTCTGCTTTAGACTTGGAGTGGAGACTTCTCTTGAAAGCAATTCCTGCTGCCTTGACAATTTCCCTTTCTCTTTAGGATTATGGAAATAGCTACTACAGTAGACTTGTTATTCTTGTTCTATATTGCAGTCTTTCTCCCCATCTGTATTTCTTTCTTAATTAGGATTATCTGCCATCTCTCACTACTGAAAGTTAGGTAAAAGCCACAATCCTCCAGGCTTCTAAGCAGCAACATGATCAGTAGGACCAGCTTCTGGCAGGAGAATGAAATTATTTTTAATGTTAAACAAAGTAACTGCAGGATTCCACCTGCAGCCCAAGTATCACTGGGAAATGATAAAAGATGAAGTCAGGGTATTATTCTTTGATCAAATAGATTGCCTTTAGACACAGCTTTTTAAAAAGAATCTCATCCCCAAAGCCACACAGCTGTAAGCTCAAGATGTAGTAAAAAATGAACCACTTACAAGAATTGGAGATTAGCAGAGCCTCATTAGGGACCCAGGCAGGTAAGCCACAGAAAGGTAGCTATATTTTCCTGTGGATTGGCCTGAGGCTTGGGAATGGATGCATTTTTTCTTTTGCATTGCATTTGCCTAAGGAAGAAAATTTCCAAGACACTCCAAATACCATTTCAGGAAATTCTAATAAACTAACCTAAATTTGCTAATTCATTGGGCAAGAGGTTCTGATCTCTTCATACGTGTTCGTATTTACCGGGACATCCAGCTTGAAATCTCAGAAGTGTCTGCAGGAGATGAGTATTGACATAGTGAACTGGAGGGGCTGTGGGAGACTGGACAAATGGGGACGATCTGGGCAAGATTGCATCGTGATTCATGTCTCTCAGATGAGGCTGATACTTGCTCTCCTTAAATTGCTACGGTGCAGGAATCAGCATGGTTGTACCCTTGCAAAATGAATGAAGGCACACAGACCTATTAATCTTCAAAGGGCTTTCATTTTGTTCACATAAAGTACAGCTCTGCTGGGTCAAAATTATGATCACTTAACCTCATAAAGACTCATGCTTACCTAGTTAAAAGCAGTATTTAAGGAGTGTAGATGAAGGTTCTTGATGTGTGCTTGTGTTTGTTTTGCAAACTATCAATTTAAATCAATAGAGCAGTAATATATATCTGCCCTATGCAATATGCACATAGCCCTCATGAACGTCAATTTGCAACCCTACAAGGACATTCCTTCTCTGGTTCCACAGCACACTTTGGGAGAGGTAATTTTGATTCAAGTCATTTGCTTGCTTTTGTTTCTTCCTTTCCCAGCTTGGTTCAAAGGTACTGCAACAACATTGCTGATTAAACATACACACGCTGAACCAATGAGGAAGTCTACAGGTAATCTTGACCTGCGGTGCATGTCTTTCTTTCCCTGTAAAACTTTCCAGGTGATAATGCAGCAGGAAAACATCAGAATGTGTAAACTGTCGAGAAAAGCCACGGGGTAATCATTAACCTCAGGTGAGCAGCAGGCCCTTCTCGCACATTCCCCGCACGCAGTGCTGACAGAACAGGTGGCGGAAGGCAGTTACCAGCGTGTGGAAAGTGGGGAGCGCGTCTTAGAAGAAACCGTGGTCTGTAATTATTTGGGGCCTGACAGTTGCTGAACAACTTCTCTAACGATCCCTGACGCATGTCTTAATGCCTTCCTCCGGCAGAAAGTAAACTGCTTTACAACCCGCGCCGGCTCCGAACTCGCTGCCAGCTTCCTCTTTCGTCATTCTCGGAGTCGGGAAGGGGCGGGACAGGCCAGTACAATGTATCTGTGGTTAGCCCTTTAAGAAGTATTTGAAGTTTTGACATAAAGCTCCATTATAGGTACAATTGCTGGGTTTTGGACTATGATATTTAGGGAAGAGAGGTGACGGGGAGTCTCTGATCCTTAGAAGAACTCTGAGTTCCTCAGAAAAGTGCCCTATAAATTCCAGGTTTAATCATCCGGATCACTGCTGTCATTATTTCCACCCAAACACGTTTCTAGACGTATGATTGGAAATAAAAATAACCTCGTGGAATGGAGTCCTGGGAGCCATGAGAAACGTGGAGCCTGGAAAGGAGAAGCGGCCTGTGGGCGATGTCTTCAGGCCTTGCTGACTCAGAGACGGGCAAAATGCAAGGCTTTAAGGGTGCAGGCAAAGGGGTGGCACAATCTATGCCCCTGCTTCCTCAGGTGAGTGTGATTACTGTGACTACTTAGGAACATAACACCCGAGACTGTCCACTCAGCTTCAGTTGACAGGACAGAATCAGAAAGGAAGTTTGCATCCTTTTGCTGAGACTGCATATCTAAACAGAGGAAGAAACAGCTCTTTCAGAAGAATGTCTGGACAAACCTTAGGGATGAGGGGGTGAGCCCTGGCGAGCGTGTTCCGGTAATCAAAGGCGGTGGCTACATTGTATTCTCAGGAAGGCAGGTGCGGTTATGACGCCCTTTTTGTTTGGTGAACACGCCTGGGATGTGCTTGAATACGCAAAATGCGCAATAGGAGCTGAAGCAGAGTGCGTGGACTCCATGGATACAGGAAAGAATGAGAAATTTCTGAGGAAATCTGGTAGAGAGGAGAAAAGGGCCCACAGTCGGGGTATCCCAGAAAGGAGGAGAAAAGTCAAAAGAAGAAAAAAGTCTTCCATAGAGATTTAGCTAAAGAGGGGAGGGAAGGTCAAGACTATCTGAAGGATTTTAAGGTGTTTAATGTGGGGTATAACATGTTAACCTTCTCTTCCATGTTCCTTATGCAAAAGTTAGAAAATCTGCATGGCTCACTTTGTGTGTGTGTGTGTGTGTGTGTGTGTGTGTGTGTGTGTGCGCTTCTTAGCACCACTCAGAGAAGTAATGAGTTCTGCATCTAGGTTTTCTTAGAGAAAGCAAAAAGTGCATGTGCTGATAAATTCAGGATCAAGAAGATTAGAAAAAAGCTAACCTAGAGTCTAAACAACATTTCTTTCAGTTACTGAAATCAAACCAAAGCAAGTTTGGGGAGCAGGGAGAACCCTGTGTTTGATGATATCTGGCATGAGAAAGAAAATACCTAAGTGCAATTAGAAGGAGAGAATGAATGAAATTATTTTAATTGTTATCACTGCAATTATTAGCAATTATTTTTAAATAGCGTAACACTGAATAGTTCCACATTGCTTAACTGTGCCAGTGTTGTTACTATTTTATTTTCTAAGCTTCTTTTGATTATCTGAATACTTGATATAGCTGAACTCAGAACTCTCCTTTTATCCCTCTAGGGATTTTATGTTAGAGTTGAAATAACAAGCATGGTGCTATCATGATATGCCAATTCAAACAAAATGAGAAGAGATCAAATAAATAATAGCCAAGTAGGATATGCGGAGATGTTTATCGAGTTGCATCATATTCTGGCTTTCGGTTGATGTTCTTTCCTCTGTTTGTTTTTGAAGAATAGGGGACCTTTCAGCTCATCTGATACAGAGGCAGCCCGGGGATCAGTAAGTCTCAAGAGCTAAAAGGACCTTAGAGATTATCATCTTCTCCATCTATGCTGGAGCCTTACCTGTGCCCTGACAGTCTAGAATTGAGATTTAGCTTATGCTTGAGTTCTTTAGCAGTTAACAAGGTAACTATACTTTCTTATTTTTTTTTAAATTTCAGAATATTACCAGAGCACAAACGTTTTGGTTACATGATGCACAATTGGAAACTACACTTTCCAAACTGCTTTGAATTATTGGAGCATTTTATGTAAGCCAAAGGGTGTTCATTGGAATTATTTTCTGTTATCTCCAGAGATCCAAAGTTGGAGAACAAAACATTCTCAATGGAGGAGTTAGATTTGCAAAGAAGATGATCCTAAACTGGGCCTTCCTGTGCTAGCTAACACTCACCCCAAGGCATATGTAAAACATTGGAGTTGAAAGGCTTCTGGGAAGACGGTCTTGAGAAATATGCTCTATGTGTCACTAAGATGGGGAAGAGTGAGTACTTCCCTTCCCACTCTAAGTGAGAAGGCTTCAGGGGAAGATCAGGCTAAAACGCTGACATGTGTGTTGGTCAAGCTCTTGATGTGTGAGGATGTGATACTTGAGTTATTCTTAAATAGTCCAATGATGAGAGGCTGTGGCTGGACCTGTCTCTTCCTGATGGCAGAGGGAAGAGAAGCTCTGGCATTGAGCTGCACTTGCTCCAGCTGTAGAGTAATACACATCCATACCAGTATCCAGATTTGCATCTCACTGAGGGGAACTGACTGTACGCCAGCTTGAAGAGGATCCCACCCAAAAGGACTGCCTAATGGGGCAAGGGGACCACAGCAGCAGGAACTGCTGGAAGCCCAGATTAGTCCCAAGTAGGCTGCTGGAGGGCTGGCTTTGCTTGGGTTGGACTGCAGTTGAGGAATCCTTAGTAGAAGAGTTCCAAGGAGTCTGCAAAAACACCAGTGCGGGGAACTTTCACCAAAAGAGCCCCAATAATAACTCCACCAGTCTCATACAATGAGCTGTTTCCACCTAATCCTCTCCCACTCTCTGGGTCTGACTCTAAAGCCATCAAAAGGAACAGCCAGAGAGTGAGGGTAAGAGGCAGAGTTAGGGGGAGAGAGAGACCCATTGCTCATGCACTTCAGATTGCCAGCCCAGACACAGGGGAAGGGAAAAGCTTCAGATTGGAAAAGATTCAGAGTTTTTTTTAAAATATTATTAGGTGGGGATTTAAAAAGTATTGAAATGAGACTGTTCTTGTGACTAAATGGGGCAGAGAGGCTTGCCCTACATGCCATCAGCGATGGGGAAAGAGGAATGCCCTGAGTGTGTGAATGGTTGGAGGGTGAAAGTTTCTTTCTTTTTCTCCCTTTTTCTCTTCTTCTCTTCTCTTCTCTTCTCTTCTCTTCTCTTCTCTTCTCTTCTCTTCTCTTCTCTTCTCTTCTCTTCTCTTCTCTTCTCTTCTCTTCTCTTCTC
>CAUYRT010032592.1:0-32774 GCA_963574885.1 Lepilemur ruficaudatus | reverse complement strand
TTACCAATGCAATCCCTTCGTCCTTCTTCCCTCCCCTTGCCTTAAATAGGGACGTGGTGGCTGAAGCTGATGCAACCCTCTTGACAATGAGAGAATGGTCCAGAAAATTACAGAGCAGAGGCCTTGACATTGTTGAGTTTCCAAACCAAGGCCAACCACCATCCACCATCAGGCTTGTTATAGGAGAAATTGATACCCAGATTTGTTTCAGCAATGGATTAGCTTTTCTGCAGCTGAGTTCGTCGCTAAGTACCACTGGTAGCCATTCTCATATAGATGAGAAAATTGTGTTACAGTGAGTTTAAAGAACTTGCTCAAGATCATGCAGATGGGAAATGGGGATAAAATCAATGAGGGAGCTTGCCTGGGCTGACATGGAGAGGACGGACTCTGCAGCTTGTGTTGAGGGAGGAAAGTATTTGGGGAGCCTCTCTAGGGATTGTATGAGATACCAAGAGTGAGATTGTGGGAAAAAATGGGACTTTTAAATTTTGCTTTTCACCGTAAATATATTTTCCCTTTGGAATTTCTTTCAGACTGTGGCAAAAGTTTAGATAGCTTTTATTTACTTGTTGGTATGCAACTATGGCTCATATTTTAATAACAGAAACATGAAATCACTTAGTGCATGCCTGGCACATTTTAAGCATTCAATAATAGTTGTTACAAATAGAACAATGATAATGATAAATACTATGCAGGCTTCAAGAATAAAGCAAGTCAATTAACTTGAAAGTATCTTTGTTTCAAATTTTTCTTACTCTTAGAAATACAACGTAGGTATTATAATTCCATATTACCATATTGGAAGATGTATAAAATATTGATGATTCAGCAAATATTTCCTGAGTGCCTATATGTGCAAAGTTTTGTGGATAGTAGCTCAGGGAATGAGACACCGTCTGAAGAAGCTTAGAATCAAGTAGGAGACAGTATATTTCATATCATATTATACTATAATGATATCATATGTTTTAATTTTATATAACATTAGATTCTATTTAACTTAATATTCAGAAGACTGAAGTGAAGGTATAATTGATACATTATGGCAATACAGAAATATGAGTGATCAAACATGAGTGCTCAGGAGTAGGAAAAATTCTTATGGAGGAATTCTTTTTTGAGTTGGAGGTTGAAGGATAAATTATGCGCAAATAGATGTCATAGGGGTGGGAATGAAAGGCATTCTAGATTGAACAAACAAGGAATGGGGAAGAATGCTCATCAAGCGCTAGTTTTTTGATGTTAGATTGCAGAATGCTTGGAAAGATGTACTAGATTATATTCTGGGAAAGCAAAGAAGTATGGTCTTACTTTAGTATAAAATTAGGATATTTTTGGTAGTTGAAAAAAATAACCCCATTCGTCTTTTAGGGAGAAACAAACACCTCTCACAACAGTGTGAGAGTTGATTTGACAAATGGGAGATGAGTTGTGGGAACAACCAACTCCATACTTACGTAAGCAAATGATTTTCTTGAAGCTGGTTGCATTCATATATAATATAGTTACTATGAAATCAACTTCACTGATGAAGATTGTGGCCTAGAGAATTTGAATAACTTGAAAAAATCACATAGATAATAGGTAGATATAAGACAGAAGAGATAAGATTGTAAGTATTCTTGAGATGATTAGGGATATAACTGGGGCAAAAGGAGCAGGAATCATCTAAAAAAAAGCTGAAGAAAGAGTTTTTGAGAATGGTATAGGAATTAAAAGGAGATGCAAAGAAAATTAAACTTGATGTTCCCATTCTTGGTGAATGCAGGAAAAGATGCATTTCCTAAAGGGGACTCACACTGGGCATGTTTGGATGAGAGGTCACCATAATGCAGAAATAACCAGTGTGCAGCTGAAAGCCCATGATTGGAAGTGAGCTCAGTTGAAATAAGAGATGCAGAGTGGAGGAGAGAACCCAGGAGATAGAGAAAAGCATATGGGACCTTTGGGAATAACTGCATATAAAGAAATAGGTGAAAGGAGGTCTTCTAAAATGTCATCGAATGGATGATTGCTTTTCATATATGACATAGCGCATAATGTAGATTAACTGTTTTAGGGGGATGCAGTCAGAAAAGCATTACATGCCAAGCATGGTGGCGCACGCCTGTAATCCCAGCCACTCAGAAGGGTGAGGTGGGAAGATTGTATCTCCCTCTCCCCCCTCTCTTACCCCCCCTCCCCCCGTCCCCCCTCTCCCCCCCTCTCCCCCCTCCAGATTCTTGACTCATGTATTTTTCTCATTTTCTCACATGTATATATGTTTGATTTAGCTTTTAATGTATCTCATTTGGAAGTGACCAAAATCCCAGTGAAAATTGTGGTCTGACTTTTTTCCAGGGGACATACATTGGCTAAAAGATGAGAGAGAGGGAAAAATAAAGAAAAGAAAGAAAGAAAATAGCTCCAGAATAAAAAGAAAAATATAGTTGCAATCAACCTCATTTGCTCAGACAAAGAAAACAAAAACCAGAACAAAAAACTCCACATTTGTTCTCCATATTTATCAGTATGTCATAATAGGACATCAATAAAAAGCAGGTGTTTTGTCTTAACACAATCTGTCAAGGTCACTGTAACTGAAAACAAAACTACACGAAAGAGCTCTTAGCCCCATCCCTCTCTCTCCTGTCTACCCTTGGTCCCCTTAAACATAATTCTTAGAGATTGTTTCAGTAACTAAAGCCACCCCTCGCGTGTCTATACTAGGCATAGAGAATTTCTCCCAGCCTGGCTTTGAATGCTTAATTTCTGGACACATCTGTTTCTCTTTAGGAGTTAACTTTTAAAAGTAACCTTTTCGAAGATGAAAGAGAGGCATGAAACGTTTTCATTTCCTTGAAGAATCTTGTTTCTCTTCTCTCAGGAGACAATTGCACCAGGGAGCCGTCTGGTTCACTTTAACCGAGAGCTGCTTGTTTCATTTAAAAAAAAAAAAAAAAAAAAAGGGAAAACAGGTGGTTTGTAAGCAGACACACAACTCAAACAGATTTTCTTTTAATTTGTGCCAATTAGTTGACCGGGAGAGTTTAAGGTTCCTGTTTGTCTCAAAAATCAAAACAAAAAACTCCAAACTCCCCAACGTTAAGCCCAAATCCATTTTCCAAGCCTAACTTCCATGTGTACCACTTTACTTCCCAACACTCGTACTTTCTCACTTAAAATGAAAGAGCAAGAGGAATAATTGCAAACATAATTACCTGGTGAAGGGCCCTTTGTGTGGGGTGTAGTTAATTACAGCTGCCCAATTATGCCTCCGAAGGCAACCCCTTGTACTCTCTCTGCCTTTCCCCTGTTGTTTAAAGATGCTGTTGAAAACTATTGGAACAAATTGATTTTCATATAATTAGGATACTCAAATCAGATGATTTACCAGATCATAATAAATTTGTTTTATAATTTATCCTCCCGTAGCACTTGTGCTTTTAAGCATTTTGGAGACTCTTGGGAGAATGATATGCTTTATTTTTCCTGTTAGCCATCCCACAGAAAGCTCCTTACACAGCCTGCCAGGCAAAGAAGGGATTACTGACTTCCAATCCTTTACTAGGTAATGTCTGTGGCGGGCCAGATTAGCAGTCAGGGAGGTTTTACCTCTTAGGTTTTTTATTTGTCTGCATAACTGCAAACATTAGCGTTACTTAAAAAAAACACACACATACAATAATATTGTTCCATCCCTCCCACTTTCCTCCTCCTCTTGTTCCTGGATGGCAGCAGGTTTGGACCTTTGTGAGGCGAGTCTCAGATTGGGGTGGTGGCCATCCGCTGTCAAGTCCCACCAAAAAGGGACAGCCTGGTGGGGTTGGGAGATTGAGCTAACAGGTCTAATGAAAGATAATGGGGGCTGGTTTTCTCACTGTTGGAGGAGGGAAATGCAAATATGGAAATGGGAAAAAGTGAAAACAAACCCTCTTTCACTGGATGGGGATGAAAATGTGGGTGTGAATTCCTGTTTTCAATACCTGTGGCTATAGAAGTCAACATAGTCACAGTGTAGATCTGGCGCCCACAGGAGAGCTGGGGGACAGCAATGTCCCGGTAGCAACCAACGAGCCTACCTGGCACCTGTATCTTGTTTTCTTAAAACCATTATCCTCTAAAAAAGAACCAGGGAGGAGTGGCTTGATTCCAATCAGCCCTGGAGGAATGGCTGATTCCAGGGCTGCAGCAGAGAAAGAATAAAATGACCTGCAGCATTGCGTTGTGTTAGAAAGTAAGGATTAGTCCAAAGAATAGTGGGGACCTGTCACAAGGACACAGAAGCCAGATTGAAAGCACAGCCACTAGTCAAATCTGGGACGATGTGAGCCACCCTCCCAGCACCACTACAAAATAATGATAGCAGTGGATTAT
The DNA here is from genome assembly GCA_963574885.1 of Lepilemur ruficaudatus. Classification (NCBI taxonomy): domain Eukaryota; kingdom Metazoa; phylum Chordata; class Mammalia; order Primates; family Lepilemuridae; genus Lepilemur; species Lepilemur ruficaudatus. The sequence goes on along the minus strand of CAUYRT010032592.1, from coordinate 28,412 downwards.
AATCCATTGAATAGTTCTACATGATATAAATACACAAAAGGAATGAGATAAAATTCTTTTTTTAGTGTAGAATGCTAACTAATAAAGGTAGAAGAAATGACAGAATTAGAATATCTCCATGTGACCGCTGTCACAAAAAAAAAATAAATAAATTCAGAGAACTGGCAAAGGATGTGAAAATTGGTTAGTAAAAGTATGAGGAATGCAATTTCACATACTCTCAAAGCTTCTACCCACAAAAACACTTATTCCCTGTAAATACAGTGGGTAACCCTACAAAATGAAGCCTGGCCTTCACCATCTTAATTGAGTGAGCAAAGTTAACATTACCAGTTCTGGGGTAAATCAATACCTCTGTGCCACCCAATACGTTTTGATGAGAAGAAATTTGGTGTCACTTTTGTAATATTGCAGCCAAAATGCATAATTTGGGTGTAATGATGTAGAACCATCAGATAAACCCAAACTGAGAGGCATCTCTAGAATGACTGGCTTGTAGTCTTCACAAGTACCTCAGTCAAAATTGTCAAGTCAAAACCAAGGAATGTTCCAGAACGAAGGGACTATAGAGAGAAAATAGTTGGGTGCCACTGTGATCTGGGATTGGACTCTTACCGTTAATATAAAAGGCATCACTGGGGTGATGGGTGAAGTGTGGGTAAGAGCTGTGAGTGAAGGTTATTTGGGATTCATTTGTATGATTCTTGGAAATTCTCTGAAAATACGTATTTTCTTCAAAATGAAGGTAATAAATGATGTTAGCGTAGCACCACCACCATGGCACTCTCTTTTGTATACAAAAAGGCTCCTGATAAGTGGTTATCCATTAATGCCACCACACTGCCTGCTACGACTTAAGTTCAGCAAAGAGAAACCCTGCGTATCGTGTACACTTCTTCTAGCGGGGCTCAATAAATGTCTCTTAGACTTAGATCTGTGAACGTCTGGATAAATATTAATAGTACTTCCTCATGATATGCTCAGTGAATAAGTGACTTGGCAGTAGGGAGACTTACAGTGTGTTTGTGTTTGTTTTGGTGTTAAGAAGCAATGTCCGTTTCATGGATGGCCTCATGGCGGGACGCAGTATGCGTCGTGGTTTGCAGGGTCGTTAAGGACAGATCCTGAAGGGGGGCCGCCTGGGTTATAATCCCGGTCGTGAACTTCAACGCGGTGTAAGCCTAGGCAAGACAGTTTCATTTCTGAGCCTTTGTTTCTTTTTGTGTGAAATGGGATGATAAACCAGTAAGGCCATCCTCTTAGGATTGTGGGTGGTTGTAAGGGAGATAAATGTGACTGCGGTGAAGGAGTAGGAAGAACACAAAAGAATTCGCCTCTGCTGGTGTTGAGGTTTGTGTAATGTGTGTGATACACACACAAGGGTATCTGAATTCTTGGGGTCTAGAAAACTGCGACAGGGCAGTCACAGACAAGAAGGGAAAGACCTATGAATACTAATGTTCATTCATTAACCAGTTATTATTTATCCGCTATTTATTGACTGCCTGCGGTACGCCCAGAACTTTTTTAAGCATGGGGGATATGCCAGTGAAGAAAATATTTAACAGGGGACCTGAAATTATAGTGGTGCATGGAAATCACTCACAGGAGTCCTGAGCCTATCCTGGACAGAGCTCTGGAAAACGCACTCTTAACAGGCACTTCTAGATGCTTGGCAGCATTGACAATATATTTGCAATATATTGACTTCTGATAGTCACCAATATACGTTACTAGTAATATTGTAAAGGTATTTGCCATTATCTCATTGGATCCTTACAACAACCCTATGAATTTGGTACCATTATTATTGCATTTTATAAATGAACAACCTGAGACTGAGAAATTCATGTCTTGCTCTTGGTCATACGGGTAGCGTGAGGCAGATTCAGGACACTAACCCTGTTCTGTCCAACACTAAAGCCAGCTCAATGCCAGCCTGCCACCCTCATAGTTTCAGAAGTCAGAGCTTTAGACTTGGGAATACTCAGAGCAGGCAGAGCAGGGTGGCAGCCTGGCTGCAGTGGACAGCAGGACACAGTGGTTGGGGCCTGGTGCCTTCTTTAGTCTAAGGGTACGGTCACCTGCTGAGTCTGGTTAGAGAGTAGGCCCAGCTGAGTTCAGGAACACATCAAAGTCACTGAGTCACTGACTGAGACCCAAAAATAAATGTGCTAGAAAAAGATGATTAAATGACAAACTAATGTTAGCTGCAGTTAAAAAAAAAAAAAAATAGAATTTTTTACCCCAACACGAGATGACACCAACATGCTGATACTTTAATCACCATAAGCATGCATGCAATGTTCATCCTCAATCCGTTATAGTAGTGGGATAAGGAAACTGCCAGAACATGAGGGTCCACCACTGCTCTCGTGTCCTACACAAAGTTAACTGGACCACGGTTGCCTTCCGCTGAGGTGAAACTTTATCATATTCATGCCAAGTAGACGTCTCTGTGCAGCCTTCCCCTCTTGGGCATTCTTGTTACCAGTAAACAAAGCATAGCCAAAAGCTGCAAGAGTGGAGACCACATGAGGCTGACATTCATTATTTTTGGTATCTTTCTCTTTTCCTTTAAACAAAACTCTGTGCAAATGCATGTCCCTCTTGGCCTTTCTCCCAGTGCCCTTTTGTCAAAGAGCCATCAGTTTTTACCTTCTAATGAATCAGAGGCCTTGTCTTCAGAGAATTTCGAAAAGCTTTCAAGTCGGTGGGTTTTGTGCTTCAGTCGTGATAGCCACAAGCTAAAAATGTGCACGGATTGCAGAAACAAGTTCTAGATGAAGTTTCTGGAGTTTAATAGTGAGAATGCCAATCACACTCAATCTCGGGTGGCAAGCCCTTTCTCTGAAATACATTCTGATGATGAGTCGGCTTCGAAAGACTTAAAGGATGTAGGAAGTGAAGTTCGGTATTTAAGACCTTATTTCTTAAGGTCCCCCAGAATCCCTTATGACATGTGGTAAAAGGGAAGATTCTTAGGCTCCGCCAGACAAATGAATCAGGACTTTCGGGAATTCTTGCATTTTTAATGCATATTCAAATTGGAGCTCTCCTGCTCTAAAAGTTGATGAGTGTCATTCATAACGCTTTATGTGAGCAGCCGAAGCCAGCCACTAGGACCTCTCTGCCTCAAGACTCCAGATCACAACCATGACAACAAGAAGTTGCAGCAGTCTTCCCAGTGCATAAAATAAACCAGGCACATATGTGCTAGTTGCTATATATTCCATTGCATTCTTACAACTGTATGGTTCATGTACCATTTTTTTCCTCTTTTTCTCATAAGAAAATTGAGACTGAGAGAAGTGATGTGACCTGTCCAGTGTCACCGAACTAATCTGCAAGACAGCTGGCATTGGAAGTATGGACTGTGTGACTCCTGAATGCTATTCCATAGAAACAGTTCATATTTAAAACCACTTGGCAATTTCACTAGTCGAGGAGGGTTTTTACATACGTTACCTCTTTAAATTTCCACCAGAACTGCACAGATTATGTGGGCATTCCTATTTTTATTTTACAGAGAACTTTAGAAGGTTCCCAGAGCTAGGAATTAGTTTTGCTTAGACCAAGGCTCCAGGTTTTCAGTATCCTAATCTCTGAAAGCTTATTTGTTCCATTCCCATATCCAGCAGGCAGAGAGCTTTTTGTTCCTGTCTTTGAATTAGGTACTATTAATGCTTTGCCTTTAGTAACTGGTTGCTGAGCCGGTGGTAACGGGTCTATGTGGCGATGACACCCAGGCCATGCTGTTTGGCAGGCGACAAGAATTGCTGAAGATGATAAGAACAGCCAGGAAAACACAATAAGGCATTGTTCAGGTTTAGAATAGCACATCTTCTCACTTCTCTATCCCTAGGGAAATTATTCCCATTTCATTTTTGATAGTGGACTTAGTATTAATAACACTGATTCTGAAACTATGCTTCAGGGAGGGCTGAGCCCCAGATCCCCCAACAAGAAGACTTTCAAAGCTAATGTTGCTTTCCTCTCCCTCTCCTCCCACTGCCCCCAGTTGTTTCACGGGGAATGTGCAACATCTACCCTGCCATTTGTAATAAGTTAGCATTACCTGAAATATTTGAGAAGGACTTTATGATCATTTTAGCTCATTACTTCTCACTAGCCCTGGGGTAATTCAGCATTGAAGTCATCAGGTAGATATTATTAGAGCTATTAATACCAATAATAGCAATAAGTTTAATGCTGTTGTCATTTTGGCAAATGGCCTGCACCCTGAGGGGCTGAAAATGATGACTGTCGATCTATATGTCAGAAAAAAGAGTTTAAATCACATTCAGACTACAATGTCTAAAGATGCTGGGAGAATTTTCTGCAGGAAATTCAGCTTTACGTGGAAAGAACTATTGGCAATTTCCCTGGATGACTCACTCCAAGACATGCCACAGCCTAGCAGCAAAAAATAATACTACACACGGACATCGCTGGCACACGATCACTGTCACATGTATAACAGATCCATACTGGATCCTATTTAACATAGTCTTCCCATGACAAGGAAAAGTATTTATAAATATTCAGATGAAAACAAATAATAGATTCTGCTTGCAATATAATTTAAACTTCTAACCTTGTGTTATAAGTCTTGGCATGACCCAGTCTTTTCTTGTCAGTGTATCCATTGATTGTGTGATTCAGTCACCATGGCCTCCTTTCTGACTCTTGGACTCTGAGGCTTATTCTCGCTTTAAGAGTTTTTGAATATGCTCCTCCCTTTCCCTGGATTGCTTTTGACCAGACTGTTGTAGGACTGGTTCCTTCCTTTGAACGTTTTTGTTTCTTCATTCATTTTATTTCTATTTTTTAAATTTCAAAATATGAAGAGGGTACACATGTTTTTGTGTATGGATACATTGTATAATGCTGAAGGCAGGGCTGTTAGTGTGCCTGTCATCAGGACAGTGTTCATTGTACCTAGTAGGTGGGTTTTTATCTCTCATCCTTCTCCCAGTCTCCCCACCTTCTTGGTTTCCAATGACCTTTACATCTCTTTGTGCTCATGTGTAGCCATGATTTAGCTTGTACTTGTTATTGAGAACATGTGGTGTGTGTCTTTCCATTCCAGAGCTACTTGACTTGGGATCATGGTCTCCAGTTCCATCCAAGTTGCTCCAAAAGACATCATTTCAGTCCTTTTTATGGCTGAGTAGTAATCCATGGTGTGTGTGTGTGTGTGTGTGTGTATATCCCTGTCAGAATGGCCATTATTAAAAAGTCAAAAAACAATAGCTGCAGAGAAAAAGGAACATTTACATACTATTGGTGGGAATGCAAATTAGTACAACTTCTTTGGAAAATCATATGGAGATTCCTCAAAGAAAGAAATGTTTGTTGTTATGGACACAATTATACTTATTTATGGGGGTACATGTACTATGTTGATACAGGCCTACGATGTGTAATGATCAAATCGGGGTAATTGTGATATTCATCACCTTAAACATTTATCATTTCTTTGTGTCAATCTAAGTCTTCTAGCTATTTTGAAATATACAGTGAATTATTGATAACTATAGTCACCTCACCCTACTGTGCTATTGAATACTAGAGCTTGTTCTTTATAACTGTATTTTTTGACCCTATTAATCTCTTTATCCTCTTTCTCCCCAGTACCCTTCCCAGCCTCTGGTAACTGCTATTCTATTCTCTACTCCCATGAGATCAACTTTTTTTTTTTAAAGTTTCTACATATTCGCAAGAATATGTGATATTTGTCTTTATGCCAAAAACATACATTGGGGAAAGAACATACCTTGGGGAAAGGACAGTCTCCTTAATAAATGATGTTGGGCAAACCGGGTAACCATGAACAGACTATCTCTGATGATACATAAAAATCAACTCAAAATGGATTAAAGACTTAAATGTAGGACCTGAAAGTATGAAGCTACTAAAAGGAAACATTGGAGAAATGCTTCAGGACAGGTGCTGGCTTGTCTTGCGGAATTCAACTCAAGCCTCACCTCCTTAGAGAAGCCTTTGCAAACCAGGCTAGCTAGAGTAGCTCTTCATCACTGTGTATGACTGTGTTGTGTTTCTCCCTCATAGCACTTGTTATCTGAAATTATCTTATTTTTTAAATGTGTTCAGTTTTATGTGTCTTTCCATCTTGCCCACTGGACTGTAGGGGTCACAAGAGCAGGAGGTTGGTCTGCTTTGCTCACTATGTGGAGGAGAGCTGGCGTAATCAGGTGCTTGGTCATCATATCAGCTAATGCAGATGGAAGCTGCAAACCACCCACACATGGGTGCTACGCATACATTATTTATTCCTCACAACACCCTGTGAGTTAGGTACTATTATTATTCCCTTTTGCAGAGGAGAGAACTGAAAGAGATGGGGGTTATGCATTTGTCTAAGGTAATGCAACTAGTCACAGAGCCAGAATTTGAACCTCGACATTCTTAACACACTGATGTAATGTGAATGTGAGATAATGCATGGATGCATATGAATGTACACATGTATACAATATGTTCATACAGATTACATACATTGTGTTTCCAGAAGTGCAAATAGATTTGTGCTGATGTAGCCACGTGGCACATACTTTTTCAGGCCATCTGAGTGAAGTAATTCACTGAGAATGCGGAAGGAACTAAGGAAATGAGAGTCTATTGAGATGGCAATATTATGCACAAGCTCATGAAATTCTAACACAGTAGAGAAGATACCTAAGTGCCCCAAAGTTGTTGGATTAAGATAGAGTAATAAAGTGCAAACTAATGGCCCCAAGTAAATGTGAACTTATAGAAAATAGCTTCTTAATTGAAAGAATGATTCAGTGTTCATATGTATATTTTGTACTTTTTTGTTACACATGAAAAAATCTACATTCAATGGGGCAAGTCTTAGTGATAGAGATGTAAAATATAGTATTTTGGAAGAGGAATGTGTTGTAAGTGGTTTTGATCAGCCAAAACCACGTATAGTCAAATGTTTTTGAAAATTATTTTGCAAATCTGAACTCTAAATATTTAGCAGGAAATATTTGTCATCCAACCCATTTTAATTTTTAAAACCTATTAGCAAAAGAAAAGATAGGTTAAGAAAAAAACCATAAACACCCATTTGGTGGTTATAGACGTTTAGAATAACTACTTCATATGCAAATAACTCACAAAATTGTTGAATGTGTGAGAAAAATATTGCTAATTTAGAAGTTGGACTCATGCAGTTCTGACTTTTAAATACAAAATCATAAAATCATCATGGATAATTTGCATTTGACTCTCTGCTCTAGAGCTTCAGTTATTTACTCAGATATTTAGGCATAGCACAGTGTGAAATCATTTAGTTTAGGATTTAACTGTATCAACCATTTCCATATAATAATATAATTCCCCCCATGTCGTCTTTCTAGTATTTATTCCCTATATATTCTAATGACTGAACTTACAATATTTTGTACTATTTGAGATACTGAAAAAAATACTGCAATCTTTGTATGGGTTATTCAAAATTTGTTCTTAGAAATCTAATATGGACTTTATATATTTATGTAGATCTATAGATGGCTTGATATAGATATATGGATATAGAGATCTGCCTTTCTATAGATTTTAGCCATTCCTTTTAATAAGATATTAAAATCAACTGGAGATACATATACACACACACTCCTATATACATGTGTATTATTCATCCTTTCTATCATGGTGTTTTAGCATTCCATGAGGAATACGCCAGTTAAAATGAAATTCTTAAGGAAGGAAAAAGGATGTAATTTCTTTGAGTAATATTTTGTTTTGATTTAAAAATATGTACAATTCAAACACTAAGCTGTCACTACTTTAGAAAAGTAAGTGATAAATATATGGTAATTGTATAATTAATATCCCTGTTCCGCTTGAAACAAAATATTAATAGTATTATGAATAATCACCATTATCTTCCTTGAAGATGGAGGTAAAGATACAGACATCATCTTTTGTATTTTATAAATATACACGTCTGTGTTGCCAAGTAAATTCAGTAAGTTTTGTCTCCTATAATACAGACCAGTTCTTAAACTTGTGAGAAAATCCCATAACTTCTTGCTTATTAATTCATATAACTTTAAAAGATTATTTTGCCTAGCATAAGCATGATATTTTCATTTGAATTAAAACCCCCTTTTCCCCATTCTGCATACCCTTCCCTACCATGGACTATCGAGTGGTTTTAACATATGCATGTCTCACATTGTGTCAACATTTTTTGAAGTATATAAATGGCTGGAGTCTTTTCTTGTGATGGGGATTATCTCTATTATCAAAGACCAAAGGGACGTATTGTATGGCAAATAAAACAGAAAATTCACATGACCTAAAAGAGGATCTTATAACGAGATGTTGAATGCTGGAATAGGTTACTTTGGTCAAGAAGTTAGAATTATTTTCTCTGGAAATGATTAGAAATTGAACAAGTATGAATCTCTCTGTGGGTCATTCTGTGTCATCCTATTTCATGTCAGGGCAGTGATCCTTATTCTTCTTGAAATAAGAATACTTAAAAAATTGATTGCGGAAATAAAATGTGCTTATTATGAAAGTACAAAAGAATTGAAAATAAATGAAGTTGGAATCCTACATCAGAGTATTGCTTTGAATATTTTAGTACATTTCATCCATGCCAAGAAATACGGATATATTTATTCATTTGTACGTTTATTTCTTCAGCAAATATTTATAATGCAATTTTGGGGTATCAATTACTATTCTAGTAACTGAGAATAGTGAACGAAACGGAAAAGTTCATGGACTCGTAGGATTCATATTCTAGAGTGAGGAAACAGAAAAGAAGAAAAATCAAAAAGCAAATTCATAGTTTATCTGATGGTGATAGGAACTTGGAGAAAAAGCAGGGCTGAGCAAGTAATGAGTTTTGCTAATTTATGGCGCAGTCAGGGAAGGCCTCTTTAATAAAGTGACTGATCCACCTGCTGCAAATGACTTGATAATTTAGACAAAGCAAAACAACAACAAAAATCCGTGTGACACCCTCATGTGTCAGGAATCCAAAGGAGGGCAGGATTGCTCACGTCAGGGTGAGCTTGAAAAGATCTCAGGAAACCTTGACTTGAATTTCTATTCTTTTCTACTAGACCCTAAGCTTCTCCAAACCTATGTGTTTCTTTGATGCCAACCCAATATCTTTCCTATCATAGTGTTTTGCACACAGCAGGTTTGCAACATGACAGCTGAGATTTTAACCTTGGATCAAATGACATAGGATAAATTTTCAATGAAATGATGGCAAAACATGCACTGATATTTATGCACTACTTTCCAAATGTCCTACAATGTGTATTTGTTATCACATTTTGGTTTGTACAAAGAAAAGTTAATGTTTTCTAATTGATCTTAATTACAGTCTTTAACTTCTTCAGGAGACTTTTATCGATAAGCTGAGAATTAAGCAACTTTTACTTCTAACTTATTACCAAAAACACCCACCTTCCTAGGACCAAAATTTGCCATATTGCAAACATCCAACATAATTCTCAGCTCATCCTCACTATGAGGATACAAAAAGGGTAAGGACGTGATAATGACTTTAGACTTGCATGGTTCTGATAGCTCTGATCCATTGAACAGTGAATCCATTAAACACATGTTTGTCTATATCTACTACTGCTTTCTATAGTATTAATAGTTTTCATTGAATTAGTCCACATATTAATTTACAAATAAAAATTTGAGTTTCTAATGGCTCATAATGGTAATGGAAGGATATTAGCCCAAAATAATTTTAAATGTAAAAGTCAGAGAAGATAAACAGCTCCCTTTATATAAAAAAAAGCAATACAGAGATTTGAAGATCTGGTTGGGGTCTCGGGTTCATCTAGTTTAGTTACCTGCTTTTTAGGATAGACAGCTAGAGTCATATAGAATTTTGGGATAGTGATTATGTGATTTGTCTTAGAACCTTAAGTTCAGGACTTCTAGATGCATCTTAAAAATTAATTCCTTGCTTTGGTCTGATCTAAAACTCTTGTGATAGTTTAAGGTCTAAAATATACTCCTGAATGAAAAATTTATATTACACAAAATAACACAATGCTTCTGTGCCAATTATTCATATGGCTGTGAGGGGTCGTCAATGATCTTGTCTCCCACTGACCATTCATTAAGCAAACACAGTAATTGAGACCAAGAAAGATTAAGTAGTTTGCCCTGGAATCGTACAAGTATTCCATGAGAGAGTCAGGAGCAGAATCAGGCTGTGTTTATGATTTCAGAAGTTTAGCCAATCTGAAATCACGGGCAGAAGATTTCCTATGGCTATTATGTGCAAAGGGAGATTCCATGGAAAGGAGAATACAGATACAACATGCAAATCCTGCTGCGGTCAGTTCCATTTGTCCTTTAAACTCAGGTGATGACGTTCCATTTCTTATTATCTGGGGGTCTGGATACGACTGGAAAAATCAATATGGAAGCTCATCGTCTTCCACGGTTACTTAACATCCAGCATGCATGCGGTGCTGAAGTCAGCCCTCGGTGCTGCAGTCTCTCTCACAGAAGAGTCTGGAACCAGGGCTGGGGATGCGGCTTCTGCATGCAATTCCAGCCTCAGACAAGCTTGGGGGCTCTGTCCTTAACCAAATAACATCCTGTTTCCTAGCTAAAATTCTCATCAAAATTCCTGTTAAATTTAGTGTTTCCTTATCACCAAACATAATGTTCCCAAGTCTTCTAATACATTCGCTTTTCCAACGCTGCTGGCTCTCTATTTCAGATATTTCCCCGTCCAGAAGATTTTCTTAGTCAAGAGACTCTCTGTAATTTCCACCAGTATATACTCTGACATATTTGTACCTGGATAAGATTTCTGCTACTTGTGAAAAAATTTTTAATCATCATTCACTGAAAACATTTAATTGCACATCAATCGCTCAATTAGGTTGTACTCAGGGGGAGCTGAACCCAATTATAACATTAGCAGAAGAAAACATAAGAGCAAATAAATGTTGCAAAAATTACACAATGTATCCACTAATCAAATATGAATGGATTTTTACGTTAGCTTATGTTTTGGATTATCCACGTCCTATTTGCTCCTGCTGTTACTTTTTACTGTCCATGGATATAAGATTAATGTGGATTATTTTTGTTAACCTTTGACAAATTTCAAAAGATAGCTTCACATTCTCCTAGTGACCTCGGTCTGATTTTCAGCCTATGTGCTCTTGTCTCTGTGTGAGCTTTTCAGATCTGATCTCTGTGGGAGTCATATATTCACCACGTTTTGCAAAATAATGAAATGGAACATCATAATGAAAGTACATGTCCCTGATATCAGGTTTCTTTCTGAATTCCCGAATCATTTTGGTGCAGTGACTGAGACTTGGATGTGCCTTGGATATGATCAAACGGAGAGCAACACACTTCACAGACACCTGTTCCCTTCCCAGTACCCTCTTTCTATTAATAAAACGTCCCTCTGTTTAAACGTGTTAACGACGCTGTAAAGGCATACCTAAAGCCTAGGAAATGTCCTTTAACAACCTCCTATGCTACCTCCATCTCTTCTCTTTTGTCTTTCTTTCTATGACTCTGATGGCTTAGCTGAAAGGTTATGGGCATTTGAAGCAGGCCAGAGAGTTATGTGATTGGTTAGGGAACATTGTTTAGTTTCTGTCACAAACATATGGTCAGGTTTGGGACCAGCAAATTATGCTCCTTGAGAAGTTGTAAACTCAGCTTTGAATGATCTAGTTGAATTAATAATTAGTCCCCAATCATGCAAAGATATGTTCTAATCATTTCCTTGTTATGGATGTATAACTGTGTTGGGTTTATCTAATGGTGGATAATGGAGATAATGTCATTTTTTGGCTGACGGTGATCTAACCTCTTAATCTTGGAGAAGTTCACCATCCTGGGAGTTCTGGCAAAGCCAGTGATCTCTTGGTCTTTTGAGCTGCAGGGGCCTGAACATGTTACAGTGTTTTTCCAGGGAGACATACCTACTCCAGAGTTGGACTCTCCGGCTCTCAAATTGTGGAAGCAGAGGCAGAAGGGAACACTTTGGTGGCCAGTGGCAGCCTTAATGGCAGTCATGTTACATTTCTGGGGTGGTTGTAGATGGGCATCCAGTGTGAACTGGGAAGTCCAATGTTCGTCAGAAGCAGAGTCTTTGTTTAAATGGTTTCATGTGTGAAACCACTGGTGTTAGTCCTAACCACTACTGACATTCTTTGTTTCTGCCCAGCTTACGAAGTTGAGACATTGGGTGATTTTGTGCATTACTTAATATCCTTCCATATTCATTGTCTACTGAAATCATCGAAAGTTGATTTCCATCGCTTGGAACTTACAGCCCTGACTACTGTTGCTACACTGTGCCATACATATTGGTGGATAATTACGCATTTTGTGCATTGTTTATAAATTAGCTCCCTACAGAAAATTTATCAATTCCTACATTCTAAAGAATCTTTAGTGAATGAAAAATAATTGCAATAGTTGTGTTTCCTTGTAACATCTTATGATTATATTTTCGTTCAGATTCCATTGCAAAGAGACCACTCTGTAGGTTTAGGGTCATACTTTGAGTTGAACTGGCATCAAGGAGGATGTAATTTTAAAGATTTATAGTTTGGCCCTATCTTGTTCATGTCTTTATTTACTGAGCTAGACATTCAAATGAGCTGTTGAATTTGGTACTATGGTATCTGCAAGTACCAAGATCAAACCACCTCAAATCTTGGTTTATAATGAAAATGTCCCCCTGAGAACCTTTTATGTGTAATCCAGAGAGAAACAGCAGACCTGAGGCAAAGATTTAGCTTTCAGGGTTATATAATTTTATTCTGTGTTTAATGTGGGGTTTAAAGCTCATGCTGTCGGACAAGAGGTTTTAGACTTCTGAGCAGGAATGTGCTGTACTTTAAAATGAAGAGCAGTGAGAATACTATTCCCTCTCCCGTCACATTAGCAGCAAGACTTGCTCTTCAAATGTTTCCCGCTGGTTCCCACAGAGCACAGGAAGCAATGTTCTGGTGATTAAGCAGCAATATCATCATAAAAGCCAAATGAATAATCATTGTGTTAATGAACTTTATCTCAGAAAAGATTAGTTTTTTAATGTTAAGCCTCTTCCAATATGAAAGGGAAAATGTATTTCCATTCTATTTAATCAACCAGAGATGTTCATAATCTATACAATTTCATATCGTGTCTGTGCTTATCTCTTTAGATCTGAATGCCACGGTGACTTCAGAGGAGGCTGTCTGATCATTCTAAGTAGGTCTCATTCTCTCTTTCTTTCTGTCTCTGTCCTTCCCTCTCTCTCTCTCTCACACATACACACGTGTGTATGCACATGCACAAGTCTCCAGAAATTTAGCCACAGAGTATTTCCTGAATTAGATAAATTTATTGATAACAAGCAACATGTGATTCATAAATTAGTAATAATGATCAAACCCCCAGAAACAAATTTTGCCACTTAAAGGAAATTTGGAGTGCCTCTTTATTTTAAAAAGACATATTAATTCTCTTTTATGAAGTATTCTTATGAGCTCTGGGTCCTGAGTTGTGGTTTGAAGAACGATATTTTTTCAAACACAAAACACTCCTTCCAAAAAGTGAAAAGGCTAGATAACAGCAGAAGATAATTTATTCTGGGACTACAAACCCCAAATATCTCCATTCTCTTTCTTTTTGCAACTTATATATTCTTAATGAATTTCCATGGTCATAAAATGACTGCCAATTACTGCTATTACTGCTCCGTTTATTTTTCCCTTTTGGTGCCATTATACCAGATGCTAATACGAAAGAAATCTGCCAGGTAGGGTTCCTGCTGGGTAGAAGCTCATAACTCAAAATGGACACTTTCAATACAGACAAAATCATCCGACAAGAAGCATGGAATTCTCTAACATTTCAAGGTAGGGTCTAGTAAGAAATACGATAGATTATACTTTAACAATTCTCGACTGTGGTGTTATGGGTCGGTGATAGGAAAAGCATGCATATTTCTTATCTACACTAGAGCTCAGTGTTTTGCAAGGCATGGTATGTAACATCATTTTATATGACATATGGGGAAACATTAAAATATAATTTTAAGTATGTATTAGGAAAATGTATTACTATCATGTTGTGATTGCATGCATAATTTTACCATGTTTGAGACTAAATTAAAAAGTGAATCAATTTTAAACTGACATAGAAAAGTTATGGGGTAAGTCATAGTCAGATGCTAATGCTGGTATAAAAAATAGGACATTTGTATGTGAATGAATGGAGCCAGGGAAGGACTATTTTAACCATAGTGAGCTACCATTTCTGATGGGAATCCATAAAAACAATTGAGAACATTGCCCGAGTTTGCAGATCCTGAAAGCAGATCTTGAGACAAGAGTGGGGAAGAGAGACATGGGAGGGTGGGAAAGTCAATCAAGGCATAGAGAGGTTGTGGGCAATTCCAGCTCTGCCACGCTGGGCACAGGCTGATAAACTGTAGAACACACTACAACGTTTTCTCACTGAGCACAGTGAAGTTCGAGTATTTATCCACATCTTTCCATATGTCACTAGTTGAGGGTTGCTCTTGGGTACATTAGTCCTTGGTACTTCTGTCCTACCATGAGGGGTCCAAGTGAGCGTTCTGGGCAGACTGTGTCTTTAGGCAGAGAGATACAGGAAACATTCTGTGGTGTGGGAAATAGGGGATGTCCTGACAGCATCTGCTATGACCTTTGCTCTAGATACTACTGAATTGCTTTAAAATGGCTTTTAAATGACCAACGATGGTCATAATTTATTGCCCACTTCTGGTCAATAAATTTATTTTGATGTATTGACTTATTTTCCAAAGGATTTTTTTTGTTGCATTCTAATTCTGGGGAAATTATTCATCCCAATATAGTAAAAATTAGGTAAATTTACCGATAGGCTATCTATTCTACAACCAGATTGAATCAACAATGGGATCCCATTAATTTTGTATTTTGTATTGTAAATGTTGTTTGAGGAATTGGTAGATGATGAGTTGATACTCATATATTTTATATGAATATATCTATATCTTGGGTTAAAATTTAATTCTGGAAATCAGGAACAAGAGACAAAACAGATATTTGGGGAAAAAAACAGAAGACCAACAAATGGTGCATAGCTCCATTAGCATCCAAAGAGGTTTTTAGGTCACACCCTTTTCAATTAACCTCCTGCCACTAAATACTTATTTTTTCCGGATCTTCATGTTCAAGTCCATTAGTATTTACTTTCCCAGGTTGAATCCCAATTCACTTTTTGCTACCTTTCTCTCAGCAGTTCAGCTACCTGATTTTTTGCTCTGTGCTTCTTAGAATCTGTCCTACCTCCCCATTTTTGTCATATGGTGGGTTCTCTATCTCTATTTTCACCCTTCAAGTTAGCTGACAATAAATAAACGTTGTGCCTTGAAGCTTTAGATTTTTAGAAATGTAAACGTTAATTGGGATATAAGTACATATCTCGGATCCTCAGTTGAGAAAGTTAAAGTGCTACTTGGAGTTTTGTCATTGATCCTACTTTAGTGGGACGGAAGGCTGCAGCTGGAGCAGGGGAGGCCAAGGGAAGATGGCCCTGTCGCTTTAAAACGTGTCCTACTTTGCACCACTAGCACGAGCCTCTCACTTAGAGCAATGACTGGAGAGAAGGAATATATTTAAAAACAGTAACTTGACTCCTTAGCCATGCTCTGGCAGGGCTCTTCACTACCGATCAGAAACAGAATCGTCATCTTTCTTCTCAGATTCCAAATTTATTTTTACTCCTGCACAGTCCTGTAGCAAACTCCACTTTAGAACTGCAATCGTAGCTGGGGCTCTTTCCTCTGAGGCACCAGTACTGATGTTCACTCTGGGAACATATTTTCTTCCACCTTCCTTTGCACAAAACTAAAATTGGAGTTAAATAAAATGCACCAGAAAATTGCTACATGCACACAGGTCCAAAAAGAATCATATCCATTCTTAAAGCATAGAGTGGTTCAAAGAAGCAATGCTTAATTGGTGACTTGATGGGGGCCGGTGGAAAACTAGAATCTACACATGAGAGGAAAATGCTAGCCTTGGTCAATGATTTCTATGGCCTTGTCCTCTTAATCTTTAAATCTGTCAACATGAGTTGACATTAGTTGTAATTTTGATCAATAGTAAAAACATGCATTGAGTGTATGCTCTGTGATGGAAAATGTTGTAGGGGCTGGAGGTAAGGAGATCTATTAAGAATGGCTACTTCCTTCAAGTTGCTCACAGTGTCCTCTTTTGGGTAGGAAAACAAAAGGTGGTTTATTCAGTGAGTTATGAGAGGTTGATGGCTTGAAAGGAGCACGGAGAAGGGATTCACCTACCGCATGTTGGTGAGCATGAGCATGCGTGGATGGGCGTCCTTCATCTCTGCAGCTTGTAGAACAGAGTCAAGAGGCCAATGGGAGGCTGCAGGACAGTGAAAGGGAAAAACAAAAAGGAGATCATTCTGGAAAGAATTATGTTCCAAACACAAGCAGGGCGGTAGAGGATATTTTTTTCTGTGTCCTTTATCCTTTATTCTATAAATATTTATTAATCCTCACTATGTACCAGGCACTTTTCTTCACTTCAGGACCAACCACCAGGATGTTTGGCAGGGAAGTGAAAAGAATTGGAAAAATAACCTATAGATTAAAAGGCACAGACACCCAAAGACATAGACACCCATCAATCCATCATAATGTATGGACATTCTTTGGGTCCTGATGCAAACAAATTTGTAAAAAAAAAAAAATACTAGACAGTTGGGAACATTTGAACACTGACTAGCTGTTCGGAATTATTGAGGAAACATTGTCATTGAGGTTTGATAATACTATTATGGTTATGTTTTTTAAGAAGTCCTTATCTTTTGGAGATACATCCTAAAGCATTTATAATTAGAATGACAATAAAATAAAATTTTAAAAGTAAGAATCTTATCCATGTTTAGGCAGCTCTCAAATACTATACGGTTCATTGCTATGACTGTTTTGAGATCCTTAAGCAGTTAATCCTCATGTCTATTGGCTTGTCATAAACCTTTATGAGCTCTTTCTATATTGGAGTAAACATGTAACATGACCCTCCCCACTCCCCTCCACAGCTTGCTTCTGAGCTCTTTGTGTCCTTTTCCACTTCTGTGTTGTGGTCCCGCCATGTCACCTCCCACTTCTAGGCCCCTATTTTTATTCTTTGGATTTCAATGCCATAGTCATTTTGGACAAGTGTTTTTTCACCAGTTACCTGCACCAGTGCAATTAATATGACGTGACCCATAAACAAAGACAATGGAGTGTTTGCCCTATTTCAGAAACGTTAAAATCACGTTTGAAATGTTAAGAATCTATAATTTAAAACCATTTCTCTGTTCCCAAAACATGGAAAAATAAGTGCTGTCCTATATGGGTGCCTACAGAAGGTGAAACTTCTCCACCAACCGGAAGGATGGATTTTAAAAGATGGAAGCATCCTTGAAAGCCATGGTGAGCAGAATGTAAGAACTCCTTCTCAGAACTTCTCCTTTATGGATGCAAGAAAATGGATTCAGGAAATAAACCTAAGCTGACCGTTGTCACTGACAAGCCTTCCACTGCTTGGGGGAAAAGAAAGTGGTCATTGCCTTGCAGCGCGAACATTTGTTTTTTTTTTTTCTTGGATGAACTAGAATTCATTTGCTTTATCTATAGGGCCTAATCTCCCCTATACCTCCTCTGCTGGGATTATACTTTAGTTCTGTCTGATTATACTGTCATTCAGATCTGAAATGAGGATGGCAGAAAGAATGAGAAAAATATTAAACAGAGCTAGTTCTGGAAAAACGATTTCCTAGCTTTCCTATCAGGAGATGAACAGAGTCGTCACCCGTACAATTATGAGCCAACCCTATTTATACCACAAGGCCTCTCTCAAAGTGCCTCTTTTTTTTTTTACTGTTGAAATCACACCAAATGGCTTAGTGTCGCTTGAGTAAATATTATGTACTTACCAGGTTGGCTTGAAAATAGTTCGGGCATTAGCTCTTGATCCATCAATGGTCAACAAGGAAACAGCAGCGCCTGAAAGGTCTGTTAACATTCTCCCCCGCAAGCAGGCCCTGAAGGCAGAGTCATTTTCTACCGTAAGAGTTGATTAATGGGAAAAGGACTCTCATACTAAAATAAAATGTCAATAGTTCCGACACAGAACGGTGTAGCTAGCCCAGCTTAAATAGGCTTGCTCTGTGTGCATGATGGAACCATTCATTCATTCATTCATTTTATCCAAACTCTATTCCCTGTGGGCTCCAGCGTAAGGGGAGGGAATGCAAAATTAATATAATATATTCTCTGTCTTTGAGGAGTTTGTAATGTAGATAGATAATACTATGCAAGATGTACTGAACACTTACTTTGTTACATGGTGGATGCTATTTAATGCACTTTTGATGGATTGCTATTTCATCTTTACAGCACCTCTGTCAGGTATATACAATTATTTCCATTTTCAGGTGAGGAAACTGATTCTTAGAGTGTGGTATTTCCTCCTACCACTCTAGCACAGCAGGTAAATGCTTTATGTTTGTGTAACGCTATGAGAATGCAGAAATGGGTGTAGTAAATCTTGTCTGACATTTTGGATACATACTTCCAAGGATGTGATAGGATTTAAATTTAAATTTGAAAGAAAAGTTACCCTCTCATTCATGCTCCCGTAGACATTCAAACACAACGCTATGGTAGTACTTAGGACACTATATTTGTGTACATTTATATATTCTCCATGGAGCTATGCATGAGCATGTACTATTTTGAATGCCCAGTGCCTTGAACTGTGTTCAGCACCTACAAGGTTTTAGATATGTGTGTTTTGAATATATAAATGAGCAAGATTTCATTAGGTGTAGTAAAGTGAGCTTTCCAGAAAACAGAATAGTACTGGACTTGGCACTGAGGTATGACTGTAAATACATTGGTTGAGGAAAAATGAGCATTCTTTCAGTTAAACATAGGGTATACGAGGATTATAATTGGGAAGAAGCCAAGAAAAAGAGAAATAAGAGCAGAAAGGCAAGTTGGAGTCTGATTATCAATGAGTTTCGGCTTGCCTTTGATGCAAAGGCAGTGGGGGATAGGATGAGCCTATGATCTGAGCTATGCTGGTAGAACAATAGCTATCAAGCCAGAGACAAGTTGGGAAGGGCGCTAGTTCCAGACTGAAATGAAGTTGGCTGGCAAGAAGCCCATGGCTGGGATGGGATGAATGAATGGAATAAGACTTAGGAAGTAAAATCAAGAATGTTAATGACTGGGCTCACGCCTGTAATTCTAGCACTCTGGGAGGCCGAGGCGGGGGGATCGCTCAAGGTCAGGAGTTCGAAACCAGCCTGAGTAAGAGCGAGACCCCATCTCTACTAAAAACACAACTTAATTGGCCAACTGAAAAAAAAATAAAAATTAAAAAAATTAGCCGGGCATGGTGGCACATGCCTGTAGTCCCAGCTACTCGGGAGGCTGAGACAGGAGGATCGCTTGAGCCCAGGAGTTTGAGGTTGCTGTGAGCTAGGCTGACGCCATGGCACTCATTCTAGCCCAGGCAACACAGTGAGACTCTGTCTCAAAAAAAAAAAAAAAAAAAAAGAATGTTAATGACTGATAGGATGAAGGAGACGAGAAGAGGGACCTTGGACTTTGAAGGACGCCTGGAAAGAAATTCCAGCCATTAGTGTGATAAGTATTTCAGGATAAAATGCCCCAAAATTCAGCTTTTAAATTCTCAAAAGTCCCTCAGAACAGAATGAGGAAAAAAAATAGTTCTCCCTAAATTTCTCAGGTGCTCTATTAAATATCTGAGACTTTTTTTTGAGCCACTATACCCCTGTAATACTTTGAAATAAAATAAAATCTTTGCCAAGCAGGATATTAGCTCTGCCTTTAAAATCATTAAATCTTTGCATAAATTAAAAAAGGCATACATATCTAAAACACACACACACAAAAACCAAACAACAACCAAAAACACAGGTGGCCTGTGTCCCACTCCTCCTGCTAGAATCTATCGTCATCTGTAGGTTCCCGCAGCTGCTGGTTCATTTGCCAGAACCGGAAGCAGGGAGACAACAGCTTTTTCCTCCCTACTGCTGCTTATGTCCCATCCAGTGCCTCTTAATGGCAATACCCAGTTGACATGATAGTGTAAGAAATGTCATTTGCAGGCTTCCATCCCCCTGACGGTGCATGTATTAATAGAAGAATGAATTTGGGACTAAATGCCTAGAGACAAATAAGCAGCACTCCCTTGGACCAAACAGGCCTCCATACGGAGGCCAGGAGGGTGGTGGGGTGAGGGTCGGGCTCTAGCAAGCGGCAGTTGCTATAAGCACATGGGGTAAATGGGTAAGAGGTAAATACCTGAATATAAGTGGGTTCTGTTCACGTGGAGGTAGGAGAGAGGGACAGTGGATGCTGAACAGGCTAACAACAGGGTACATAACAGTGACTGGCAATTAATCCCAAAATTCTCATTCAATGATGAATACAAACTGGTACAGAGACTTTGAAAAATATACCCCTGAAATTCAAATCACTTAAATAGTGCTGTGTATCTCTTGATAGTCTAAGAAGGGTGCTGTTATTATTTCTGCTTTTATCAGAGAAACACCCTACTTGGACCAAGAGGAAGCATTCCTGTGGGGGATATTGTTATCCTTGCAACACAAGACCTAAAAAGCGTAATTAATGCATCAACCAAGGCCACCTCATTGGGTGGGGCTGCGTTAGACATGCTCACACACATTGTCACGCAAGTTTGGCTGCTTTGTCGCTTAATTGACACTAACAGATTTCCTTCTCAGAGTTTCCACTTCACACTGGCTCAGCGGGAGTCCAGGCATCATTACCACAGGGCTGGGACTGAAAGATTTCGTCGACTCTTTTCCCTGATGAACATGTCATTTAGGAGGAATTCTGGAGGGCAAGACAATCTCGGTTTCTAGCGCAGCTGGATCCCATGCCGTGGTCCCAATGGGCCTATTTTGAGTTGCTTGGCAAACTATAAAAGATTGCTCCATGAAATTACTTCTACCCTCCTACACTTCTAGAAATTTCTAAACTCTATTTCTGCTTAGTGGCTTTTCTTTCCTTTTGATAATAAGTACAACACAAATGACTAGTCAGCCTTTTTATGAAGTGTGGCCCTATCCACATTTATAGAGTTTGCATCTACCTCTGATGTCATGCCATCTTCGATTTGCTTTTTTGTACTAGTCTTGCAATCCCTCACTTTCCTTCAGACAATAGGGTCTGGCCAGGCCTACTTTCTTTTCTGGTCTTTGTTCCTTGTCTCTATTTGAATGCTCAAACACTCAATGATGTTTATTGTAATTACATTAATTTTTAAATGTTTTTAAACAACAAAGAAATATAAGCTAATTGTTACGCTTCAAAAGTATAGAGGGGTAGAAAATAAAAATTCTAATCTCTTCTTACCCTCAAATTTCTGCTCATTTTAGGAAATCATGCTTGGTATATAACCTTATAGATTTTACTTTTAGTTTAATAAAAATGTTTATGAACTATTTCATACATACAAAGAGAATGAAGATTAAATGAGTCAATATATGTTAAGTGCCCAGTACAGTGTCTGGCATATAGTAAGTGCTTATTAAAGTTTTATTAGATTGAAATGAAACTATAAGTCCATTTATATCCACTGTCCAGATATTAGGTATGCTAATATTCTATATTTGCTTCAGATCCCTTTATGCTTGAAGAGAAATAAAGCATCATAGGTTCATTAAAACCTCAGGCCCCATAGCCTCTCCCTGGAAGTCTCTCCCCCTGCACATTCTCAGAATGGACCTGTTCATGGCAGATATCTTAGAATCTGCTTATAGCGTCTCCATATATGTTTTGGTAACTTTACTACATATGTACATATCCATAATCAACGTATGCTATTATTTGTGTATTTTTACAATTTGCAACAGTGGAATCACATTGCACATACTTTTTAATTTGCATTTCCCCTTCTCATTATGTTTTTGCTATTTACCCATTTTAATTTGAGAATCTTCATTTACTTTAATATCTGTGTATTTTTCAATTGTGTGACTAAATGATATTTACACACCTCTTGTTAATAGGCTTTTAGGTTGTATAAATGATTCTGCTATGACAAAAGGTGCTAAAAATGAACATCCTTGTTGGTGCTGCTTCAAGCTCTTGTGTAAGTGTTGCTTTAGGGGAAACACCTACACAGAGACTTCCTGGTGTAGGGGCAGAGGGAATCTTCTTCTTCACCTTCTGATGTTTCATTGAAAAATTAGCTCACCAAAAGCAGATTCACTGGAGAAAAGGCATAAAAATATATTAACATGTACACAGAGAGACTCACAGAGTAATACCTCAACCCCCTAATGAGGTGTAGAAGCTTATATACTTAGGTCACAGAAAAGACGAGGGCTCAGAGCATGGCCAAAACCATGTTATGGTGGTAAATCAGGTTATAGTGGCAGGACAGGTTATGGAAGGACAAGAAGAGGAGGCCTGGCTTAGCAAAGGTGGCCTTTATGATACAGATGAAAACTCACAGGTAGCGGTGCTCAGAAAGAATAGATGGTAAAGGTTTTTAGACTTCTTTAAAGGTACCAGAATCTCAGTTAGTCTTTCCTAGATCCCGACAAGGGAAGGCCTTGCTGTATCAATGTAGATTTTTGCAGATGTAAATTTTTCCCACAGAAGACAATTTTGTAGGGCTACTTCTATTTGCTGGCTCTCTGACCAGCCATCTCAAAATATGTCAAAAAATATATTCTGGGGCAAAATTTTTGATTTCACTGGGTTGTAGTACAAATGTATTTTCAGTTCACTTGGGATCAAATTATTTTCTAAATTAGCCACATCAGTTGACACTGTCACTAACAAAGCGTGAGTGTCTCACGTTTTCCTACATTCTCACTAATAACTGGCATGGTCAGATATTTTCATTTTTGCCAGTCTGGGCATGAAGTGATACCTAATTTTCATTTTGGCTCCTTTGAATATTATCGAGAGTATGTATCTATCTATGTTTATAGGTGATTTTGTTTACCATTTCGTGAAATATCCTTTGCTCATTTTTCTATCGGGCCATTTGCATTTGTTATTTTGTTCACTATTCTCTATATAAATTATTTCTTGGTTATTTGCATTACAAATATCTCCTCTAGTAGGTAGCTTGTACTTCTTACTCTGTTTATGGTATCTTTAATTTTAATGTAGTCAGATTTCTCATCTTTTTCATGTTTGCTGGGTTTTTTTTGCCTGTTGTAAATATGTTTTTATATTCTCTTTCGAAAGTTTTAAAGCTTCTCTTTTGATAGTTAAGCCTTTAATCTGTCTAGAATTTATATTTGTGTATGGTGTAAGAATGGAGACATGTAGTTTTTCTTTTTCCTCCATATTAATAGCCAATAGTTCCAGAATCAGTGATTGAGAAGCCCATTCTTTGGCAACTTTTTTTTTTAAATGTCAGATTTGTCCTCTCCCATAATTTTCATTTGTGCAGTTCATTTGTCTTGGCTCACTGTTCAATTCACCTGTTCTATTTTTCCATCCTTTTTTTCTATTCCTTCCTCTCCACTAATACCACTAGATGCTTGTTTGAGATTTATTATCTACACTGCACGATACTCAGACGTTCCTATTAAAAAACGTTTGTATTTTATTTCTAGCGTGTCTACTTGTTTACAGTGGAATAGTATTTTGCCTATAAACTCTTGGCAGAGTCGGACACTTTTTCCCCTATGTTTATCGAATGTTATGTATAGTGGGAAAAGAATATTAGTGTATACTCATCTGTGGACTGAGGCAAAAATCTCCGTCGATGGAGGTTTTTTAAGCCAAAGTCGAGGACGCACCTGAAAAAAAACCGCCCATACACCTGTGGCTGTTTTTTCAAAGAGAAAATTGGAAGGTCTGAGAAGGGGGACAATTGAGCTGTGGTCTGAGAAATGAGAGGGAAACAGTTCTGGAGAGAATAGCAACTCGAACGGCCCTAGAGCATGAAAGAATTTGGCATTTTGGGAGAATGGAAAGAAAAACTGAGACACAGAGAGGTTAACTAATTTTTCTTAGGTCACATAGCTAATAAATGGAAATGCCAAAATGTAATCCAGGTCTGCCTGATTCCAAATCTGGTTCTCTTAAACATGAAGCAATATGGTCTCCTTTAGAAATGGGCTTGGCAGTTACACAGCTAAAAGCCACGAAACAGACCAGAAGGCTTCTCAGGATGAAAAGCTAGCTATGTGGTTTTGGTTATATTGTGAAAACATCTGATGACTTTAAAGGAACAGTGAAACAACTGGGAGTATCACAATAACATGAACCAGTAGCAGTCATGCATCCTTGTGTGTTTATATTAAGAAAAATCCTCTAAAATTCCCCCTTCCTGACAACTTCACAGCTGAGAGTGAGATGAGGTACCTTAAGGCAAGGATGTGACCAAGTAATTGGAACTGTAAATTGATGACAATTAGATCATTTGTACTTGAATAGCAGCAAGCAATAATTGTAATTGACAATGGGGTAGGGTGTAATTGATGTCAACGATTCAGAGGAAGAAAGGAACAGAAGACTAGAGAAAAGCCTTCAACTGTGTTGGTGGTCACATAAAAATTAGCAATGACATGTCCTTAGAAAACACGGTTAGAAAATCAGGCATAAACCACAAACCTCATAAGCATAGTCCTTAATACATACCTAAGATTATAAACTCCCAAGGATAAGGAGAGCACCGAGGAATGCCCCCCGGGGCACAGCACAAACTTACCCTGGCTTTTGAGAGGTTTCAGAAATAATTTTAGAAGGGAAAATTTCTATAACCCGGGGACTTATATCCCATAGCTCTGCTGCATTTGTTTACACAGTTCTTTTTCCGTTTTCAAGCTCTAAGAGTTTCATGGATCTTAGGCTCATTAATTTTTATAACATGTCTATGTTGTTTACATTAAACTTTACATTATTACCCAAATATGAGCGATGCCACACAGAGTGGCTGTAGAATTCACTCTTTATCGCAAAGCAATTGAGAAAAGCCTAGAATGCTTCAGTCACTAGCTCTCTTGCTGATTATTTTGTGTAACATTGAATCATATGTGCACTATGCCTTTGGGCTAGAAAGGAAGCATCCAAGCAGAGTGATAACATCTCCATGAAGTAAATGGATTGATAAAATGCATGCAAAACTACTCTCTGCAATTCTCCATTGATAAAATTTCCTCAGTTACTTAAAATATATTTTTTTCTTATTTTAAAATACATGAATATTTGGAAAGCATAAATGTATATGAAGAAATGGAGGAGGAATATCACTGTTCCGTGTCAACAGTATTTTCATCTGATTTCTTTCTGTGATTATCTGTTTCTGGTATTGGGATGTTATTGCAAACACTGCTCTGTTTCCTGTTTACAGTTTAGGATGACAGAGCAAATATTTTACCATATTGTTTCAGACTTTGCAACTAAAAGTTCAGTGTATATCATTTTTCCTAATGCTGTTTTTGTTTTTCTCAATTTTTGTGATAAATGTTGCATCAAGGGATATCTTTGTGATGATCTTTGCATTTCAGGTTATTTTGTTGATGTGTCTTCTACATTGGGCAAATAAATCAAAATATTTAAAAACTGTGATTTAGTATTCCTATCCCAGAATGGCTAGAGTAGTTGCTTCTCAAATTTAAAGTGCACAGGAAGTATTTATTTGGAGATATTTTAACAACTGAAATCCTGATTCACTAGGTCTAGGGTAGTGTCTGAAATTCTGCATTCTAACAACCTTCTGAGTGACATGGATGATCCTGGTCCTTGCCCCACACTTTGATGGGAAGACACTCGTGATTTTTTCCTAAGTGTGTCAGTGGTAGGCATATTTCAATGTCCGTGTATGTCCAAGAACTCTTTAACATCGCTGTCATCGGGGAACATATGACTGGATGCAAATTTTTAGGTTTGTGTATTCTCGAAAATTCAGTAGCTAAATCCCATCTTTTCTGGCATTTGCTTTGTAGAAGAGAAGCCTGAGGGCACCTGACTTTGTTTTCATTTGTTGTTAGACAACTGCTTGCGTTTCCCGTCTGTGTATTTATAAGGTCATAATTCAAAAGGAAATTCACAAGGCGAGTGCCAAGTAAGCTGGAGTAGGATGAATACTCCTGCTAACCATAAACTCTAGACAAAATACGATCAACTGTGTGAAAACGCTGGGGAGTGAGCAAATGCAGTGAGATTCTAGAGGAGGGGGGTCGACACGTGGAAAAAGGAAAGAGCACAGGGTGAGTTTCTGGAGTTCTGTGGTTTTTAGTTGAGGGCAGGTTGCAGTCGTGTGTCACTCCAACAGAAAATGGTAACTCTAAGAAATCCGAGAGATTCTCCTTTGGATCTAACCAGGAGGTCAAAGTTAATGTTACTAGTAATGGGAAAAATTGGCGATGTTGACAACTTGATGTGATGTATTGAGAAGGACATGCATCGCCTACATATTATTCCTGCCAAAAGTGTATCCCCTGACACTGATCATGAGGAAATCACCAGCCAAAGTCAAATTGTGGAACATTCCGTAAAACAATGGACCTGTACTAGTCAAATGTCAATGTCATAAAATACAAGAAAAGAATGAGAAATTTTTCCAGATTAAAGGCTAAAGAACCGTGACAACTAAATGCCATGCATGATGCTAGAGTAGGTATGAATGGGTGAAAAAGTTCTATAAAGGGCAATTGGTGAAATTAAATAAAAATTGTAGTATTTATCAATGTTAAATCTCCTAAATTTGATCATTTCCCTTTTGTTATGAGAGAATGAATGATCTTATTTTTAGAGGGAGGGAGAAACAGAGAAAACAGCAGATACTAAATGTTATATAAAATGTAAGAATTGCTCAAGGGTATATAGGAATTGATTACATTATTCTTGTGACTTTCTAGGTTTAAATTTTTTAAAAATTAAAAGTTTAAAAACAAAAGCAAAAATCTAATTCAAAAATTTTACAACTATTTATTTAGGAGGGGCTCTCTTTATGAATTGTTTCATCTGAATCTGTAATTTGAGGCCTTTCCTCAACACATCTAGGTTTTCTTTAATGACATTTATCAAATGTTATCATTTCATAAACTGTTACCATTTGCTAACTTTTTCAAATGTTGTTGTTCTCTTATTTCCACCTTGGAAACAAGTATAGTTTTTTAGATTTTTTTAAGGCCATTAACCATCATTCATACTTAGTATCTTTCACATTATTTTTAATGAATATTTGTTTCAAATTTCTGTCTAAATTAACTGCATTCTTGTGGATCTTTTAAAGATGGTTCTTCAAATTGCTGATTTTATTTTCCACACTGCAAATTTTATTTTGTTCCAGCTTCCAACTCAAATTCCACTATTGCATAGATCGTTTCCCTGAAAGCTTTCTCCGATCATTTGTTTCATTTCATCCTGTTTTCTGAAAATCTTGCTGCTATGCTTTCATAGAATCCAAACAGGCTACCTGCAGCCAAAAGAAGATGCCAGTTTTATCTAATACTACTTTTGATCCTTCAGTAAATCATTACCCGGGGGGCTTCCTTTCTGTGAGTTTTTAGGTCAAGCTACGTTTTGTGTGTGTGAGTGCATGGCAGTATTTTCACAGACACCACATTAGCCTTTTTCCTGCTGACACATCCACAAACAATGGAACAGCAAGATAGTCTGCCATTTGCCCATGGACATTTAAGTGCAGAGCTTCTAATTCTTCAAATGCTACTGTTTTGGACTGAGATGAGATCTTCTCCCTGTTCTCCTATACATGGGGAAAACTTTTGTAACTCACCCTACAAGCTGTCCAGCACTGTACTTGTAAGATTTCAGTTCTCACTGTTTAAAAACACTGCCACAAATTCCCTCTCCTTGAACAGTTATATATAATTTTTTTTTTTAATGTTACTGAATGCTTGTAGAAGCTCTCTGGCTATTTCACACCATGATTTGTACATTAGAGAGACAACTAAGTCCTGCTTGCCTGTTAGTAGAGATCACATATTTTTTTAACTAAGGAGGACAGGTAGTAAAGGAAGATAAAAGGGTCTTCATTACTCTTAGGCCATCATAGAATTGGTAGGTCATAAATGACTATGATTTTTATCCTCCATTCTAGACCTGTGAACTTTTGGAGCGATAATTTCGCTCTAAAATAAACTTCAGTCCTGGCAATAAATTGACTTTCTATGCTTGCTTCGGCAGTACATATATTAAAATTGGAACGAAACAGAGAAGATTAGCATGGCCCCTGCTCAAAACAACATGCAAATTCGTGAAGAATTCCATATTTTTGTTCTTTGAAAAAATAAACAAAATTGACACGCCTCTACCCAAAGGAAAAAAGACATTCTATAAAGAC